>APFE030703935.1:96809-140194 GCA_000404065.3 Pinus taeda | reverse complement strand
CCCATCCATTGACTTACAGAGCGTACAAGTACGCAGGTACAGTGAGCTTGGGATGCGTACACGCAGGCAAGGTAGAGAGAACCTGCGTACCCAGAGATAAACATGATTTTTAATGACTTTCTCTCTTTTTTGAAGTTTGACATGGAGAGCAGAGGTATAAGGCTTGACAAGGAGGATAATATGACTATTGATGGAGCCATATTAACTGCATATAGTCATGGTGACAAATTTCAGTGTAACACTTAACAAGGTGTGGCATCTATTTTCCCCAAATTTATCATATACTTCAAGATATTTTGGGTTGTTTGAATTCTGAGGGAGTTGGTTCAAACATGTTCATAGATGGTAAAAAGATCCATAAACTAATCAAGTTTCATTGTGACAAATTGACATGTAACAGAAAGGGGAAGAGGGGATAGTAGCACACCATAGAATTTAGAAAGATGGCCATAATGTTGGGTATCCCCTTAAAGAATCCAGGCATACTTAAGTATCTAGGGGCATACAGAGCCACTTATGGAAGCAAGTGATGTTGATCAAGCCTAAACCAATGGACGCGGTTTGTGTACAGAAACAATACCCAAAGAACATATGCTAGAAGAAAGAGAAATAAAGTGTATAAAACCAAGAGAACCAAGAAGAATCCAAGGAGGGGAAGAAGAAGTGGAAAGGGGGAAAGATAAAAATACAATAGCCATACCACACCAATATAGAGATCCTAGATACCATTGTAATATTGATGGTCATGCAGAGGAGAAGTATTGCAAGTTGCATCTAGAGCTCAACCCAAAGAACAAAAAGAAAAATAATAAGAAGAAAAATTTCATGGCCACTTATTTGAGTAATCAGATGGAAAGAAACTTGAACATTTATGAGAATATTGTTTATACATTAATGTAGATGAGGGTGAATCAAAGTAGCCTCCATCAACAACAATATAATGAAAATACTAGACTCTTCCATATAAATATATAGGTCAAGAAGACAAATGTTGATGCTTTATTCAACTCACAATCACAACCAAATCTCATTGTAGTAGAGTTGGTCAAGAAATTGGGACTAGAAGTTCATGATCATTGATGCAATATCCATTAGGATGGGTAAATAAAGATGCATAAGTAAAGGTAACTAAATAGTGCAAAATCGTATTTTATATTAGTGCTTATTTTCTTGATGAAGTAGAAATACATGTAGTTCCCCTTGATCTATGTGGAGTGGTATTTGGAAGTCCCCATATGTACATGTGGAATGCAATCTTCATGTAGAGAGCCAATTGGAACCACTTCATTAGATGTATTTCCCCTTGATGTATGTGGAGTGGTGTTTGTAATTCCTTAAATGTACAAGAACGAAGTAAGTTTCGTGCTAAAATTCAACCAGTGCCACCTCATCAAGGATGTAAAATACTTCACCATCAACGTGCACAATGGAAAGTCCAAAAACTTCTTGGTTTTACACAGGCCATTTGGCCTATGTGATGCATGATCTATGTTTATTAGGTTAATGAATGATATGTTATGTTGTTTTATAGATTCATTTATTATTGTCTATTTGGATGATATATTGGTGTACAATCCTACCTGGGAAGAGCACATCTCATAGTCGATGTAGGCTCTAGAGACATTAAAGAAATGTTGCTATGGGGAAACCTTAAGAAGTTTGAGTTTGCATGACATTCTTTGGTGTGTTTGGGGTATGTGATAAGTTGAGGAGAGCTAAAAATAAATCCTCCCAAGATGGAGTCCATCATGAATTGGTTTTTTCCAACTAATGATTATAAGGTCAAGATTTTCATTTGGGTGGCACACTACTTGAGGAAATTCATAGCCTCATTTTCAATAGTAGCAACACCAATCCATGCCATAAAAGTGAGTGGAAAGAGTTTCCTATGGGGAAAGTGTCAGAAAATGGCCTTTGAGAAGTTAAATAAGAAGATCAATCAAGCATTACTTCTAAAATTACCAAACTTACAACAACCCTTCAAAGTGGAGATAGATGTGAGTTAGTATGCTATGGAAGTGGTCTTGATGTAGGGAGGAATGATTGTATGCTACCATTCTGAAGTATTCATGAGGTAATTCTCAACTACCCTACCTAAAAAAGGGAACTCTATTCCCTGGTGTGAGATGTGAATAAATGGAAACACTATCTAATGGGAAAGGGAATAGTAATCCACACAAGCGACTACAGTACCTAAAAACCCAAATTAAGCTATAGTAGACTAAGATGTATAAGTGGATAAGGTTTTTATAGCATTTTCATTTAGTGATAAAGTACAACAAGTGAAACAAAAAAAAGTTGGTCAACATGCTTTCAATACCACCCACATCAAAGAGAACAACTTTGGGAACTCTTATGCACATGGATCCATTCACCCATGATGCATATAGACAAGCATATTCAAAGGATGAGGACTAAAGTTAAAATTAAATAGAGAGAAAACAAACTTACTAAGAGGAAAAATAAATTGAAACAAAATAACATAATATAAACACAATGTTTGCATTAGGAAAACGCCAATTTTTGGGAGTAAATAAACTAACGGAATTCCATTACATCCCTTGGTCAAGTGAGCATTCACTGCTCACATCCCCTGGCCTATTACAATGAAGTCTTCCCAAGGCTTTTAAAAGCTTCATTACATGTAATCCATGGGCATAAAACCATGGGCATAAAACCATGGGCCCAAAACCATTACTATTTGACATGATCAACTTTGACTCTTTCCTCGAGTCAAGTTTACTTAAAAATACCCCCTTAAACCTTGACTTAGGGTTTCCCTTGACAAAATTCATCCAAACCATCCAAGTGAGTTAGCACCACTCACTCTAGCTCTTACCCCCCTAAAATTTTTATACATAGGGTATCTTCATGCCCCCCTAACACCTAATTCTAACATTAGACTTTACCGACAATTTCTCAGGGGTACACATGCCTTACTAGGTCTTACAACAATATGCCCATTTACGCACAATTTAAAATAGGCTCTATTATAGTATTTTTTTTCTTTTTGTTTTTTGTTGTTATTCTAACTCATCCTCTCACATTGTCTCTCCAAGCACCTTGGTATTGAGTAGCACCCTAGGTTGTTTCCTTCTTCTTTTTTAAGTTCAGTTGATCAGACATGTCTGGGGGGACTGAACTTTCGATCACTTGGATACATAAGGGATTTCCAACATGTATTTTTCCAATTTTGCTACTAATCATGGACTTAGGTTATTTCCTTTCATTAAACTCATTCAAGGAAATTAAAAATCTAATAATTCCCTACTCATCATTCCAAGTGGTACCATTTTATTCTTTGGATATGTCCTTGTTTGGCACAAAATGATCTTGAAAACTACTATCTTTTACTTATCCCCTTGATGTCCATCACCCACATCTATTGACATTGTGAAGTCTTCATATACCACGTTGACATCATATCACCAAGAATGTTCAGGTTGTGCCTCTACTTCAAATATCATAGGCTCTAAGTAAGAAGACAAATCTTCATGGTTAAGTATGGAGAAATTTCATGGCCACTTGCCAAAATGAACCTCTTATTGTGTCTCTACATGTATTGTTGTCATGTCGTCAGATGAAAACATGACAACACTAGCAAAAGAGGAAGAGTTTTTCCTCTTTCCCTTCATTTCCATAGACTAGGTATACTAGAGCTCTTCCTGAGGAATTGGCGATCACAACGTTCTTTCACCTCCACTTTTTCACCCCTGATGTGAGGTAACAAGGTTCAAACCTTGGATGATACAAAAATCAATTGGAATAGATTCCATGCAGTAGGTAACTACTCTTCTCACTAAGTTTTCTATCCAAATGTGCCTATAACTTATTCAAGTTCGAGTTATTTATCTTAATGATGAGTTGCTTCATCTTTGATTACCATTCTTCTCTATTGATACCTCCTCCTCCTCATCCTCCCCCATTGACTCGTTGACTAAATCTAGGTTTTTGTCTAGGCTAGTGATGATAGCAGCATTCTCCATTGTCAACAAAAAGAACATGCCATAGTTACCTTCCTTGCCTGAAAGATCCACCCTCGGGCATAGGGTAAACCATGAGACTGTGGGATGAATGTTTGTGTGGATGTGGTTCATGTGGATATGGATAATGTGGATGTGGATTTGGACTTTTGTTATGAGTGGGGCTCTTGTGGAACTCACACCACTTTCACATGTCCTTCTTCATCTTCCCATTGTTATTCTTTGCTTATGACTTTGATGGGTTATATTGGGTTGTTCCACCTTGGATTTATCCTTTTTTTTTTGGCTTGGGGGTGCCCTTTCCTTGCTTCAGATTCACAGAACCAAAGTCTTTCTTCCTCTATTTAAATCTTTGCTCGATTCGAGTAGCATATCGATATGTTGTGACAAGCGAGGAGATGTCTAGGAACTTCATTTTGGATGTATTTTTGCAGAAAGCCATGATACTTGATGTCTATATGTTTCTCATAGTATTTGATACCCAACTTCGTCTGAAAAGTATGAAATATTTTCCTGAACTCTAGCATGTCTTGGTCCCTTTCCTTCCATAGTGTGGTCCATTTTATATATTTATATTCATAACTTCCAACAAAGTAATATTGTTCCTTAACAACATCCTTAAAAGAGTTCCAAGAGGGTGTGACTAAAAATAATACATACTAATATGTGGCCCTTTTCTCATAGTAAGTTTCCCACCAGTCCTTGATGTGGGGGGCTATTTTAAGCAGTGCAAAAGTAATATTTTCTCTATTGGAAAAATCATGGACAAGAAAAAATCCTTCCAACATATTTAACCATTTATCTATATCATTTGCATCTATTTAGCCTTTGAATATATGAATATCAAAGTTAACTTGTTCCTTAAAGGGGACATCACCTACGAAGTGAATGTTGGATGAAGATGTGTTTCTTATTGGTAACTCTTGAAGGATATTGGAAAATTTATCCATCATTTAATTCCTCTGTCACTCGAGGCCTTCTTCGAGCAACAATTTGAAAGGATATCCTACTCCATCATATTTCTTTTGTTCCACCATGGGAGTTCATTGGGGTCGGTGAGAATGGTCTTGTAAGGGTTCAAGTAGTTTGCGTCCCAACTCCTCATACCCTGACCTTTTTGGGGACATCCACAGAAAAATAGAAAAAGAGAAACCCTTCAAATACCATTGATCCACATTTATGAAGGAACAAAATGAAATATAGATTCAACCAAAAACATAGAGATACAACGAAACTTAACTTCAATTAATAAATATAAAATGTTTAACGTTTTTTATGTACTGAATGAAAGAAAACTAGCCTTAATGGTATTTTCATATGGGTCTTACACAATCACAATGGTTGTGGGTGAAAATGCTTTTGAATTGGGTATTCCCCCTTTCCTTGGCTTACACCTAGTGTTTAATGTGGAGTTTCTTCAACCATATTTTCCACCTTCCTTGGCATCCAACCAGTTGTCTCCCACATAAATCAATCCTTACTACATTAAACATGATACATTTGATCAGATCACGGAGGTCAAGGCGAAGGATATCCACTAGAAGAACACACAACTCTGTCGGGTTGTCAAAGCAGGGAAACTTCTTCATCAAGGCAAGTGGCTCACTAGGAGCCAAATTCAGTAGAATTTTCCCCATTTAATGAGGGAAATTGATGAAATGGAGACCATTTCTTCCTAAGGGGGGAGGATTAATATAGGAGGATATTGGTGTTCCCCCACCTCTTCTAGTGAATCAATGGTTCTCTATCACCTTAACATTTTTTCAAGTCCCAAACTCCTGAGGCCATTTTGAGGCCCTAAATGATATTTTTTGGTGATTCAGGGGGACCAAAGGTTGTCATGGCATGTTATGACCCCAAACAAAATTTGTAATCATTGGATAGTTATTTCCAATGGGCTATTGTGCACCCTAAATAGACATTCTATGCAAAATTTGTTCCCTCGAGAAGTTGATGTACCAACTAACCACTTTAGGGCTTGCAAACCTTTTGGTGCTTCATCTTCTAGGGTTAGGGTTTAGGACCTATAGAATTATTTCTAGTTACCATTATTTCAGCGTCTTGTAATAGCTTTGGCATATATGTGAATCCTCCATCCCTCTCTTTAAAGATAGCTACCACAAATCTAGCTAGTCTATGTTCTATGGTATTCTATTAGTTCATTCATTAATAGAATATGGGATTTCACCATATTACTATGCTTTCTATCATATTTTACTATGTGTGTTTCATTTCCTTTCTTTCCTTTCATTTCATTCCTTGTATAATGTGGTTTACTTTAGTAGTTATAGTGGTTATTGTGGTCTTTGCACTGGTGTGTTGTGGCTATTTTCATCTTATATTTACCTCCTTTACATTTCTTCTTCCCTTCTTTGGAAGCTTCTTAGTGTTCCTTCCACTTTGAACCACTAAACTACCCTTTCTTCTAGCCTATGTTTTTTAGGTACTATGCCTATACACAAGCCTCATCTATCATTATGGGTTTGAATAACACCACTTTCTTTTGCATATAGATATATATACTCGTCATATACTTGAGTACATCTAATTTATTGAAAGAGATACCCAACATTATTTCTATCTTCCTAAATTATATGGTTTACTCATATACACTTTCCCATCTCTACCTGAAGTAATGCATTGGATCCATTGGTCATCTACATACCTGATATGGTAGATTTATGAGAGTTTTAAAATCATCCCACTTAGTTATTGAGGAACCCCCTCCATCTGCAACATTTCCAAGTGGCTTTCCCACCAAGTCAAGGCATGACCTTTTAGTTTCAAATGTGAAAATAAAATTTTGTATTCCTCCTCTATGTGGTGGACACTAAAATAATCCTTTAACTACTATAATCAATTATTTAATTTCAAATCATCAATATCACCTTGATATGGCTTGATGTCAACCTGTGATTAAATATTGAATAAGGATTGTGAATAGTTCATGGCACTCAAAATGGGTTGTTATTTTTCAAGTTCTTTCTTAGACTCCTCTAGTTATTCTCAATCCCTTGATTTTCCCTCTAATTTGAAATCTTAGTTACAACCTCCATATGCTATGATTCCAAGCTTGTTTGACAAATCCTCTATAAGGAGTTTCATATTATGGCTAATATTTATGACTTTCTCTTTCAAACTTGCAAATCTCACCTCTGAAGCATCTTGAGGGTTTAAAAATAGATTCATTATCCATGATTGGGGTTTTATGAATTTCTGCTTAAATTGATCTAATCACTTACAAATACTCACAAAATACCCAAAGGAACCTACACTGATACCAATATGATCTGTAAACTACCATGGATATTCCATTAGATAGTTTGTAACAATAGATCTAATAAAAATATATTGAAACCTAAAATCTATACTATGAGGGTTAATATTCCTTAGATTTTTTGGATGTATTAAGTTACTATTTTTTCTCATGCATGAAATACATAAAATGTGAAAATAGAGAAAAAATAAAAACAAGCATTCACAGACCATAATAACACCAATATATGACTTGGGAAACCCTTTTAGGAGAAACCCGACTAGAAGGTGAGGATGCTCTACTCTTTGTTTCTCTAAATGGAAATGGTGCAAATTCAAAGGAGTGAGATCCATGGCCTGTGGATTAATAAAAAACATAAAACATCTCTATTCATCTCTCTCTCTATCCACTCTTAGCTACTCTTCTCTATTATGGAACAAAATTTCCACCGAATTGAATTGAACCCATTTTCGTCCTAATGACCTAGTTATAACACAACTTAATAGCCAACTAGGGCTTAAATTTGACCCATTAAATGCACAATATGAGTTATAACCGTGACTCTTCTAAATTATTCTTCATATGGCCTATAACTCCTTTTCCATGAGTAATGGGGGTTGTGATGGAATCCTTTCAAACTATGGTAGTCAATTATGTTAGGTCAACTTTTGGGAAGCATAAACTTTGCATTTGAACTTTGATTGATGTTATTCCTACACTGTTGGAAATAATTGAGTTTATAATAGCATCAAGTGGTGTGGTACTTTAGAAGAAAATTTGTACCCACCAAAAAACATAATCTAAGGCCTCAAACTGACCTTAGAAGGTTTCCAACCCCAATTCTCCAAATTTGTTCCCGCCGCAAAAAATGATCCTGTAAGTTGATTTTTTTATTCTTCCACCCTAAAAGAATCAATATGGATGAAAATTGATATAATGATGAAATCCATATCACTAGAGGTGGATGATAACCACCAAGGTCAAGTAAGGGAACAAGAACATAACCAATAGCATTATATAGTCCATTTTCAACATATTCCATGCTAGAATATCTTGAACATTAAATCCAAGAACTTGAATGCAAACATGGTTAATGTACCTCAAAATATATGACCCACCTTCATAAGATGAGTAGGATATATCAATGAATGTACTAATTGGAGAACAAGTGAGAGGAATTTGAAGCTAGTTATTTATGGAACATATTAAACATTTTGGCTAGCAAGTTGCATCGTACGTGAAAATTGTTCTCCTAGGGTTACCCATATATGTGCATGGGTAGAATTTTGGCTCTAACTTTTGGACATGTGCTCACCATAGAGTGCATGATCCATGTGTGTAATCAAAGAATTCATGAGAATCCTAGAAATCCTTGATACTTGTCATGAATCCTAGAAATCCTTGATACTTGTAGACCTATTAAACTTGCATTGCTTTAGCATTTGTTAAACTCTATAAATGAAACTATTAGTAGCATAGTAGTAGGGTGATACCATAACATAATAGTTGGGTGATACTATCACCTTAGAATATGAAAAATCATAAAAACTACATATCAAAATATAAAATCAGCCTAGATCCATCTTAACCCTAGATCTATAAAGCGCCAAGAGGGATCAAATCTCTCGAGGTGAAAACCTCTTTTTTGAGTGCAAAATTTGAGGAAAGTTTTTCACCTTGAGATATTTGATCGTTCTTAATGCTTGATAGATAAGGGGTTAAGATGGATCTTATCTTGGAATTTTTTTTGCAAGAACTGATCCGCGTTGTGCTCCAGGGTTGGCGATCCGCCGCCTCGGCCCTCTGCGCGCAGCCTTCTTTGGCGATCCGGATCCTCCTTCGGCCCCCTCTGAAGCCGAGGCTTTCATCAGCCTTTCGAGTTCTCTGCCCAAAAAGAAATCGACTAAGGCAGCGAAATTTTTCAAACGCCTGGAGGACATTCCTGAGATCTCGCTTCCTCCCGAGAAGCCAATCTAGGTTGCCCTCTCTCTTGCTGAGCGTGCATTAGTTGGACAGTTCACTGGGCTCTGGCCCTCCCCCAAATCCACAGAGAGTTGGGTCGCAAGGAACTGGGCGCCACTCATCAAGAGCAGAGTTACCTCGTCCTTCTTGGGGAAGGGTTTCTTCCTGTTTGAATTCGCCGAAAAAGAAGACAAGGATCTGATATTCTGCAATGGCCCTTACTTCATGGGCCCTCAAGGGCTGTATCTGAATAAATTGACGCCTAATTTCGACCCAACTGTAGACGTGCCCTCAGCCGTCCCCGTGTGGGTTCATTTGCCTAATCTTCCAATGCATTGCTGGAACTGGGAATCCCTCATGCACATCGGGAATAGCCTAGGAAAATTCATTGACCGCGCCAACAGCAAAGATCAATTTGACTGCGCCAGAATTTGTGTTGAAGTTGATCTGGAAATCGTTCTGTCGAAGGCGACAAAGATCAAAGTGGGAAGCTGGTCGCATATCCAAAAACTGGACTATGAGCAGCTCCCGTTTAAGTGTAGGAAATGCCACGTCTACGGCCATTTTTCTAGAGATTGTCCGAAGAACAGTGATGTAGAGAAGGGTAAGGAGGAAGGATGGACTTAGGTTAAAAGAGCCAAAAACAAACCTCCAAGAACCGGCAATAACAATACCAAAGTCCCTCAGGCCGGCTCAGGGCTTCAAACCCCTCACATGGAGGATCAAAGGAACAAATTCAATCAGTTAAGTTCAGCAACAGAAAACTCCCAAGGAACAAAGACACCAAATGAAGGACCATCGCATAATGAGCCCCAACTGGAGTCAAAGCAAGCCGATAAAAATACAATCATAACGGAAGAGATACCCTCAGAAGAGATTAAGGATGGGCAAAGCTCGGAGGATTCAGAAGAGGAAGGAGAAATAGCAAGCACACAGGCTTCGCCCAGACGGTCAATGAGAGGCCGGAAATCTTCTCGAGAAAAGAGAGAGCAGGAAACATACAAAGACAAAGTGCAAGGAAGTCAGCCCACCCTCGAGAAACTTCTAGCTAAGACTCCGAAGATGACTAGAAACCAGATCCAGAGCTCTAAAGGAGCTCCCCATTCCAAAAGCAAGTAATGAAGATCGTCTCCTGGAACTGCAGGGGTATGGGGAGCAAGATAAAAGAAGAAGCCATGAAAAGTCTGATAAGAACCGATTCTCCTGACATACTCCTCATCCAGGAGACTAAAATGGAGGATAAGGCCTTCCTCCATATAGGCAAAAATCTTTGGAAAAGAAGTGAAGGACAGGCAGTCTTAGCCCGGGCTGCCTCAGGAGGCCTGGGAACTCTATGGAACACAAACAAATTCATGAAGGTACATGAAATCGCCACCGCTCACTGGCTGTTCACAAAGCTGAAGCATGTGGGCTCAGATGAGATCCTTTGTCTTATTAACGTGTATGCTCCAATCAACGCTGGAGATAAGAAGGTCTACTGGGAAACCATTAGAGAACTGGCATATTCAGAAATTCTGGAAAACATCATCATTGCCGGAGATCTAAACCTCACCTTATCCTTGGTCGAAAAACACGAAGGAAGCATTGTAAGGGATCCGACGCGCGAATGGCTGGAGGACTTGCTTCAGGATTGGGACATGATCGACATCAAACCTTCATCAGGCAAATATACCTGGTCCAATAGAAGACTCGGCCTGGGACACATTGTTGCAAGGTTAGACAGATTTTTTGTTCAAAGTTCTTTTCTTCTTCTTGGTTTAGAATCTAGAATGCACATTCTTCCATGCAGTGTGTCTGACCACAGACCTATCAAGCTAGATCTAGTGGATCATTTGGATCAAGGCCCCATTCCCTTTAAATTCAGCCCCTTGTGGGTCAAGGAACAGACCTTCATGCAGTTAGTAAAAGATACATGGAAGCAGCCTGTCAATGGATCAGCCTTTTACGTTTGGGAAGAAAAGCTCAGAAGAGTGAAGGCTGCTCTGAAAACATGGGCTAAACTCCTACCCAATCCAGAAACAGAAAGGAAAAAGATCCAAAATTGCCTTGAGATCCATCAGATGAAGACAGAAAATGAAGTAATCACAAAGGAAGTCTTGGATAAGGAAGCTGAGCTCCAGCAACAGCTTCTAAAAGCAAGCTTGGCCGAGGAAGAGTATTGGAGGGTCAAATCTCGTAGACTATGGCTCAAGGCAGGAGATAGGAATTCCGCTTTCTTTCATAAGCAATCCCAGGCTCGGAAAAACTTTAACTCAATTTCTGAAATTAAGGAAAGGGATAGCACCCACAGAGATATTCAAAGCATAAAAAATGCCGCCTTCTGTCATTTCAAAAGCTTGTATAGTGAAAAAGAGGACCAGGGTCAGGTATCATCTTTAATGGATGAGGTTCCGAATCTGATTTCGACCAGAAAAAATCAATTATTTTAAGCAGAAGTCACTAATGAGGAAATTAAAGCCGCCCTCTTCGCCATGGAGTCCGACAAGGCTCCGGGCCCAGATGGGTTCACCACCAGATTCTTGCAAACCTGCTGGCAGATAGTGGAAAAATATTTAGGCAGAATGGTTCGAAAATCTCAAGCATTCCAGAAAATAGGAGGAGGTACCAACTCGGCTTTCTTAGCCCTTATCCCTAAGGAAAAAGGAGCCAACACTTTCTCCAAATTTCGCCCTATCTCCCTTTGCAATATAGGTTACAAGCTGATAACAAAAGTGATCGCCAATAGGTTGAAACCTATCCTTCCGTCCATCATTCCAGAGAACCAGGGAGGCTTCATCCAGGGCAAACAGATTGTGGACAACTTCATACTGGTCCAGGAGGCGATACACTCAAGCTTGACCCGAAAAGAGAAAGGCATGGTGGTCAAATTAGATCTTGAAAGTGCATTTGATAGAGTAAGGCACAGGTTTCTGTTGGATGTCATGCACAAATTTGGGTTTAGTCCCAAGTTCATCAATTGGATTAAGGCTTGTATCAAGGAACCTTGGATCACCCCTTTGGTGAATGGAAGGGCCGTAGAATTTTTCAAGGGCTCCAAAGGGCTGAGTCAAGGGTGCCCTCTATCACCCTTGCTCTTCGTGATCCAAGCCTCCGTCCTTAGCTTCCTCTTGAACAAAAAGCAGGAGGATCAAGAAATAATGGGAATAAACATTGCAAGAGGCGTCAAAAGTATAAATCATGCCCTATTCGCAGATGATACTCTACTCCTGGGCGTTGCTTCCCTGCCCTCAGCAAAAAAATTCAAAGAAGTGTTGGATGACTTTTGTGAGGACTCAGGAAGTAACCTCAACAAAGGCAAATGTCACATCTACTGTTGGAATATAAAGGCCCAAACGATTCAAGCTATTTCTAACTGTTTTGGTTTTGCAGCCTCATGTGCCTGGTCATCCTTTAAGTACCTGGGGCTCCCTATTTTCCAAAAAAGAGCCCTCAGTAAAGACTGGTTGCCTCTGCTGGATAAAATCAAGTCAAAAATCCATTCCTGGGGATACAACTGGCTCAACCTAGCAGGGAAAACAGTGCTAATAAAATCTGTTCTAAATAGTCTTCCTATCTATCAGAGTGCAGTGATGATGGCTCCTCTTGGCATTACAAGGAAAATTGAGGAGTATATCAGGAACTTTTTCTGGAAAGGAGGGAAAGCCAATGAAAAGAGAATACCCTTAATAAACTGGGATACAATCTCCCTACCCAGAATGGAAGGGGGTCTGCAATTCAAGAACATTAACAACCAAAACATTGCCTTGGGAGCAAAGCTGCTATGGAGGATAATTGTGACAAAGCCAGGCTGGGCTCAACTTGTATTGTGGAAGAAGTACTTCCGTGGACAGAGAACCCGCTGTCTTGATAATCCATCAACCATTTCTGGAACTATGATCCAAAAACTGTGTGATAGAGCCCTTGATTTAATCAAACAACACTTGCATTAGATCCCGGGGAATGGGAAACGTATCAAAATATGGGAAGACAACATTATGGGCAGCGACCCCATTGTGGAGGACTGCTCTCTGTCCCTGCTAAAAGACTGGATGGACAGTGCTGGAGTCAAAACGTTGTGGGATCTGTCTCAGTGGGAAAACAATAACTGGAAGTGCTGGAGAAACATTGAGGTACCTCCGCATCTGACTAAAGACTTCTCCAATATTCTAAATCATCTTAATGGCAAAGCACCTCTAAATAGCAATAAGGCAGATCAACGAGGTTGGGGATGGACCCCAGGCAAGTATACTGTTGCTCAGGGTTATAAGTAGCTCGTTCAGAAACCATATGCGCTGCCTGATCCAAGACCCTGGTAGGGGATTTGATCTCACCCTACGATCCCCAAGATCGATGTGTTCTGTTGGCTTCTTGGCCACCATTGGATTCTGACGGAAGACAAACTGCGGAAAAGGGGATTCAGCGGCCCCTCGCGCTGCTCTCTATGTGGAAACGATGAGGAAACAGCCGCCCACCTGATGCTGTCATGCAATTTCGCTATGGCTCTCTGGAAAGAAGCGCTAAGTCCTCTGAACGCCAAAGTCATCACGCCCACCCACTGCTCAGATCTCTTTGCTAACTGGGCTTACAGGTACCCTGGAGGCACTCAAAACCAGCGGATTAAAAGAGCCTGGATCGTGCTGCCAAAAATCATCTGTTGGCACATTTGGTTGGAACGAAACAACAGGATATTTAATGACAAAAAGAGTTATCCTGCAATGATCTGGAGCAAAATCAAAAGCCATCTGAAGGACTGTATGGGAGACCAGTTGGACAAGGAAGGCCTCAACGATCAAGACGCGGCCTGGGGGAATTCGTTGGGTCTTCAATTCATTGACAAAATTAGGTCCCCCCCCTCCCCTGAACCAATGGCAAATTCACCTCAATACTGAAGATTTAGATGAATTATGCAAAATAAAGGCAAGGAAAACTCTGTTCTTTGACAGAGCCGCAAAGGGAAATCCCGACAATTTTGGAGCTGGTGGGGTCATTAAAAATGCAGATGGTAGAATCGAATCTAGATATGCCTGGGGAGTGGGCTTCAACTCCAGCTTTCAAGTAGAAGCCTTGGCTCTCCTTCAGGGACTCAAGATGCTCACCTACCTGGACATCAAAGACACAATCATCTTTGGAGACTCTCATACCATAATTAAGCTCATGGTGGATAAAACCACTCCATCAGATGTAAGACTAGCAAGACTCATCAACAGAATTAGAATTCTGATTAACACTTTCCAGAACCTGGAGTTCTTGCATGTTAAAAGAGAAAACAATAAAGAAGACGATGCAGAAGCTAACAAAGTGGTGCTTCTCCCTCCCGGAACGCTTCTAAGAGATGGAGAGGAAAGCTGGGATTTCATTCCTTAAATTAGCCTGTTTAATATGTTTTACTGTCTTTTAATGAAGCAGTTTTTCTGTATTAGTAGTCTAGGAAAGATAGACAAAGTTGTAAGAACTGCAGCTAGTAAAAAATGCAAGCTTAGTGGAGGGGAAATCAAATGGAGTCAGATAGAAGAGAAACCTGATCATTGCGCATCTCTATGTAAACTGAATTACGGCTTTTCAGCCAAGAATTAATATAACAATCTACTTGTTTCTGTCAAAAAAAAAAGATGGATCTTATCTTGTTTCAGTTGTACACAGTTACACAAAATTTGTTGATCATCAAATTATTCTGATCATTTTAAATATGTTAAATATGTCTAAGATTAATTTGGTCATTTTAATTTTAAATTTTCTCAGGTACCTCAATTTGTTGAGATGATGGATATTGTTAATAACTTGAATGGTGAAAATTGATGAAATAAAAAATTTGAATGCAAAGTGACAATGTAACAATGTTGAATGATATAAAATATGCATAATAAGAATGTCGTCAATTACAAATAGCCTTCATTGTGATCAATCTCAAACTATTTTCTTATATTGTTCTTATTGTCACACATGTTATTTTTTCCATCTTTTCATATCAATCATATGAAAATGGCAATTAAAATCATAGACCATTCAAATCTTTAACTCGAGCTATTGTAGTAAACGTTCTACCTTATCTCTCTTGCTCTCCAATATTAATAGTATCTTTCTCCAAATTTAATCATTGTGACTTATGGAGTGTTAAACCCCATGTAAGTTTCAATGGTAGTTGCTTTCTATTACCTCATTTGAATGCAAAGTGACTAACAATGTTGAATGATGGAAAATGGGAATGATAAGAACATAGTCAACTACAAATAATCTATAGTTTCAAGAAACAAACATTGAAGGTAAGTGAACATTTTATTTAAGATGAAAATTCAAGTATTTTATTTATGGTTGAACTATTGTAACACAAAAACCAATGCACGACGTCAATAATTTTTTTGTGCTTACACTGAAATCAATGCACAATATTAATTTAATCACTTTGAAATCAATGTACATCATACATCTAATTATATCAAATCTAAAATCAACATCTACACTAAAGTCAATGCATCTAGTGCAAGGAATCAAATAGGATTAGAAATCAACATCTACACTGAAATCAATACATCTAGTTCAAGCAATCAAATAAGATTAGAAATCAACAACTACATTTAAATCAATGCATCTATTGCAATGAAAAACCTAAATATTCTTGGCTTTCTAAATCCAACTTCTTTTACCTTTTGTAAAAGCCTTACTTCATCTTCCTCTATGGTTAATAATGTTCAATATTATATAATATCATATAATATTTGTATTTTTCTGTGTGTATCTTTCTTCTTCGCTATCTCTCCCCCCTCCATCTTTGTGTCTATCTCCCTCCTTCTCTCTCCTCCATCTCTCTCTCTCTCCAATCCCTCCCTCGTGCCCCCCATCTATATCTCCTTCCATCTCTCCTTCTTTGTCTCTCTATCTCATCCCCACAAAGACATACGTTGTTTCTCGTCATATCTATATATCTCTCCCACCCTCCCTCTATATCTTTCTTTTTCCCTCTCTCTCCTTCCATCTATATTTCTATCTCACTCTGTCTCTCTTTCTTTGTCTCTCTATCTCACCCCCAAACATACACACTCTTTCTCCATATCTATATATATCTCTCTCCTTCCTCTTCCTCTCCCTGTCTCTCTCATTTTCGTTTTCGTCTCACCTACTCTCCTCTCTCCCTCACTCTCTCTTCATCTCTCCCTTGTCACCAAGTTCTCCCTCTCTCCACCTTTCTCTCTCTTTGTTTTCTTCTCGCATCCCTCTCTCTCCCCCTCAAACTCCATCTCTCTCTCAAGTCATATCTCTCTTCCTTCCTCTCCCTTTTTTTCCCACATCTGTTTGTTTCTCTCCTCCATTACTCTATCTCTCAGTTTTGCACTCAAAAAAGACATTTGCACCTCGAGAGATTCGATCCCTCTTTGCGCTTGATAGATCCAGAGTTAAGATGGATCTAAATTGGTTGAACCTAAATAAAATTGAAAAGTAATTCTAAGTTAGATAATCACAAAGATAAACATTCGATAACTTTAAGCTTTAAAAGTAGCCTTAGTGTTTAATATAAATTTAAATTGATGTAATAACATTGAATGCAAAGTTTTTATTTACTAAAAAAATATGTACTTAAAACTTAATTATTTAAGGAATCTATGAGTTCCTAATTTGTATTATTATGTAAAAACTTTCTTATTAAATATTTTCAGCTTAATTTTTATATAAACTTTTATAAGAAATTCAACTTAATTGTTATACAAACTTTTGTAAGAAATATTAAAGCCTAAATAGAAACTTGAATTGTGATTTAGGATTACAATTTAACACTTTGATGAACTTTAATATAATGTCTTGAAGGTAAAATATAAATTAAAGTAAACATCAAGTGAGGCCCATTTGAAAGTGTTTAGTAATAGAAACAGACAAATAAGACCTCACATGGAAGAGATACAAATTGGAAGATTATTAATTTATTTGACAACATCTTCAACATTTCAAAATTTCTCAGATTTATTCAAATAATAATCTTATAATCGTTTTAAAAACCCATTGAATTGAGAATCACAAAGATATAAGATTTTAACCTTAAGCTTGTTAAACTTTCTTTTCAAAGGCTGCGCACTACCGATAGTAAGCCAAGGTTGAGCTTTCGAGATATCAAGCAAAAGAATGAAGTATTCCATTTCTGGCTTTCCTCAAATTTCAGGTATATTGTTCAAATATTTATTTTATTGGTTGTCAGCTGAGAAATTTGAATCAATTCAAACGATGGCCCATTCAAATCCCTTTCTGTTATGGTATGGTTTCCTACTCTGTTCATATATCACTTCATAGCATTTTGGATGTACAATAGATTTGTTAACTACTAAAATTGTTCTAAGTTTTAGAAATGGATTACTTAAATTCCAAACAGCAGGTTTGGCTTGACAAACGACTTGGAGAGGCTAGGAGGCTGGGGTGATGTGTAGGGCTAGGATTTGGGAAAAAGTCTTACCAAGAATTTGGGAATTGGAAAAATATAAAAGAATATATAGAATTTGAAAAAAAGGGTTGTTTAGGTTATAATTTTTTTTGGATGGTGAAATTTTAGCAGGAATTTTAGTTTAAAATATTTTTAAAAATCTAATTTTACGAGTGCTTGAATCATTTTTTTATAGTGGAAATAGATTCAGCACTATCAAGAATTTTTAGGACACCTAAATTACTGAAACTTAACAGCTATAACTAAAATTTCAAAAAATTTATATCAAATTTTTTCAAAATTCTACTAAAATTTCCATCATTCTAAGCGAAGTTGTAACCTCGTTAGTTTACAATAACAAAAACAAAAAAAAAATTCTAAATTCCAATGAACTTTGTAAGTCAAAATCTTTGGTGTTAAGAAACCTCTTAAATTAAGCCAAGTTTAAATTTGGTTGGTAGTTTCTCACTCTGCGTTTTTTGATGTCATATTTGGTATGATCATTTCAAAGAAATCTGAATTTTACTATGAAAAAGTAGTAATACATATCTGTTTTTTCAAAATCTTTGGTGAAAAATATAAAAGAATATATAGAATTTGAAAAAAAGGGTTGTTTAGGTTACAATTTTTTTTGGATGGTGAAATTTTAGCAGGAATTTTAGTTAAAAATATTTTTAAAAATCTAATTTTAGGAGTGTTTGAATCATTTTTTTATAGTGGAAATAGATTCAGCACTATCAAGAATTTTTAGGACACCTAAATTACTGAAACTTAACAGCTATAACTAAGATTTCCAAAAATTTATATCAAATTTTTTCAAAATTCTACTAAAATTTCCATCATTCTAAGCAAAGTTGTAACCTCGTTAGTTTACAATAACAAAAACAAAAAAATTCTAAATTCCAATGAACTTTGTAAGTCAAAATCTTTGGTATTAAGAAACCTCTTAAATTAAGCCAAGTTTAAATTTAGTTGGTAGTTTCTCACTCTGCGTTTTTTGATGTCATATTTGGTATGATCATTTCAAAGAAATCTGAATTTTACTATGAAAAAGTAGTAGTAGTACATATCTGTTTTTTCAAAATCTTTGGTGTTAAGAAATCTGAATTTTACTATGAAAAAGTAGTAGTAGTACATATCTGTTTTTGCAAAATCTTTGGTGTTAAGAAGCCAAGTTTAAATTTGGTTGGTAGTTTCTCACTATGCGTTTTTTGATGTCATATTAGGTATGATCATTTCAAAGAAATCTGAATTTTACTATGAAAAACTAGTAGTAGTACATATCTGTTTTTCCAAGAATCAAGGTAGAAAACCACATTACATATGTGAATTTCAAATTAACTGATCATCAAGTCTTTCAGCAGCTTGGTAACTCTGTGCTAACTCGTAAAATTTCTCTCCCTTTTCCTGAGATATATTTATTTTTTAGTTAATAACTTAGGAAATTTATTAGTTGTTCCACAGAATTAGATAATTATAGAATTTTTGTTTTAAAAAAACAAAAAATCCTGGTCTTATAATATATATAAAAATCAAGTGCATATATCGGAAAACATGCAAATTCCAATTATATAAGGAAGATATTGAAATTCTTATCCACATATAAACCATATGTATCTATTATCTTATTTTTAAAGGGAGTTGTTTACGGAGGTGGAGGAATTGCTCAGACAACTAATAGGGAATTGCTCAGACAACTAATAGTAGCGGAATTTGGATAAAAAAATTCAAAAATTTTTGTAGATGCAGTATTTGAAAAGTGTTTTTGATGGTGGAAATAGATTCCGCACCATCAAAAACCTCTAAAACACTTAAAATTATAAAATCTTATAATTTTTGTTTGAATTTACAAAAAAAAAAACCTTCTAAATTTTTTTAAAATATAAACAGAATTTCCAAAATTTCAAAGAAAAAAACATAAATGTTAAGACTACGGCTTTTTAACGTAACATCTAACAATACATTATACTAATTTATCCCAACAGTATTAACTATATTCACCATAAATAAACTTAAATAAACTAACTCCTCACCTATGGGAGAGGTAGCACATCCTCGTCCATTTGTAGGTCCTCAGGCATTTCCGACAGGTTTCTTAAAAATTCTACGTGAAGTTCACTGTGCTAAGATACTTCTATGAAAATTACTGACGTTCCGAATTGAGTTGAAGTACTATCAATTTAACTATTCTTTCTGCAAAGTTTGTTTCTTCGGTCAAAATAACGTGACGTGATATGAAGTGACTGTTTTGTTTTTCTCATATTAGCAGATTTGTTGTCAAGGAAGGCGACGGGGAATTTATACAAACCATCTATGTTCTGTTGTTCATTTTGTTGGACGACAATTTTTTTCGGCATATACATAAAGAAAAAACTCGAGCGTACTATCGAATTGCACACTCAATGTTTCCTCGAGTTCTATGCATTTCCATGACTGTAAGTCCCGTTCAATTTGTCTACCAATTTTCAATTTGAAATGTACAGTGAAGTCAGGATTATCACACAGTTTATATAGCTCAAACCATTTCGATATATAGTTTATATAGCTAAAAAAACTCTGTTTTTAGTTAGGATTATCGCACAGTTAAGAGTGGGCTTAATGATTAAGAGCATGTGTGTTCTCCTAAGAGGTTACATGTTCAAAACTAGAGGGAGTAGAGTATATATGTCTTCATAGACTTAGCAGTCAAATCATTGCCCCAAACAAGGGTGCCTTGTCCCACAAACAAGGGATCTCATCACCAATTTCTTCTGGCTTGGTCCTATAATAATAATATTACTACTAATTTCTCTTGTTGAGTAATATCCTAAGATAAAGCCTTAAAATTGCATAATAATAATAATAATAATAATTTCTCATGTTGAATAATATTTAAAGATAGATAATATAAATTTATAATTTTGATTAACTTTACATATAAAAGTTAAATGTTTACAAACATTTATACCACTGCAACATCTCCTTCATACTATGATACTAGTTATACATAGCCTATCCGAGTAATAAATTATCATTTATTTTTATTTTTGGTCGATCAAATAAGAAAATAACTATGCAATAAAATCAGCGTACATGGCCTATCCGGGTAATAAATTATCTTTTATTTTTATTATTGGATCAAATAAGAAAATAACTATGCAATGAAATCAGCTTGATAAAAACAAGCTAAATTATCATTTATTTTTATTTTTATGTTTGGTCGATCAAATAAGAAAATAACTATGCAATGAAATCAGCGTACATGGCCTATCCGGGTAATAAATTATCTTTTATTTATTTTTTTGGATCAAATAAGAAAATAACTATGCAATGAAATCAGCTTGATAAAAACACGCTAGGCTGCAAAATTAATATGCATGACACAAAACATACCCTAACATGTCATAACCAGCCAAGTGCCAATATAACATTTAAGAAATTGACCACTAATTGGCAATGGCAACTTCAGCCCATCATAGTTAGTCATGTAGAAAGAACAAACTCCAATAACTTCATGAACCTTGTAAGGGTGGGGGTCATCATCTACTATCACTAGAATTCCTTTTTCAAACCTTCCCCTTTAACATTATGACAAAGGTTCTTCTTGGTTCTATGTCTCATTTTTATTTTCGCCCTTTGCTTAGATGGATGTGATGTTAGTGTTTGGATAGTACAAGAAGACAATCATTCAAGGCTAATATCATCATTCAAATGGCATTTTTCATTAAACTACCCCTTTCTTCCAAATTACTATTTTCTAAAGGAGCTTGAAGGTCAAAATGTTGCCAAGCAATATCAATGTTCAAAAGTTTTATATGTTCACTTTCATCAAGTCTACTTTCCATAACCTTTTTATCAATATTATTTTTTGAAGAAAAAAGGAATATGGACAAAGCCCGAGGATGTTCTTTAGTTGGTATCATTGAATTAGTGGAGTCATTATGGCTCCATAACCCTCTACTAGCATGAGATGCTTGATAAATAGTATCATTTGGGTCCTCTACATGGTACCTTGTAGTTAGTTCTCCATATGTTAGAAATGGTTTACCATCAGGAATGGGAATAGTGACATATAATAGGTCCATTTTCAAGTTCCCCCCAACATATAAAACTAATTTCAACACGAGAGCATGCCCCATACATAATGGATATTTATCACAACAACATCCATGAGCATAGATATGTCCAGACAAGCAACAAGATTAACATGTAGGCCTTTAACAAGGCCATGGACCTTGATAGATCTATAATCAAAGCGACAAATATTTTTATAAGGTCGAGCAATATGAACTTCAATTTGATTCATGGCCTTCAATGACATAACATTAGCAGAAGCATTAAAATCAAGCATATAGTTATGAAGTAATATATTATTAACTATTAATGTGAGAAAAAAAGGTGGATGCCCTCCATTTCTTCATTCATAATGCATGTTTTGTAATATTACAAGAGGTTGTTTAGGTTCTTTGTCGAAGTTGAAGAAACTTTTGACTTGATCTCTTTGAGTTGTTAGTTTAATTAAATCAATGATTGGCATGAACACATTTACTTTACTAAGCACATTACCCAAATCAACATTTGAAGCAACCTCATCATTATTTTGAATTGATGGAGAGTTAGGAATGGTATTTAAAGGTAATGAAGTTTTAGTCCACCCACTAGAAGGGATGTTATCATTATTGGTTGGAGGTTTAGTGTTTTGCTTGTTTCCTCTTGTACAGTGTAACCCTTTACTAAACTTGTCCCTTGCTTAAATTGCATTCACTTTCATATGACCTTGTACCAAATCCTCATGTTGTTGTTTTGTAAGATGATACTTTTTCTCAGGTAACATGGTGTGGGATATGAATTATTGATCAAGTTAAAATGCTTAGGATTTTCCTCACCACTTTTTCGATTATAAGGGAAATCCTTAACACTAAGATGTTGCTCACAATATGGACACCACTCATTATCTTCTTCTTGGTTAACCATGTTTGAAGGCGCTAAGGTGTTAGGAACATTTTTCGTAGGAGTAGGCATTAAGGGAATTTTGAGGTCTAAAATGGATCTCGTAAGGAAATTATAAAATAATAGTGGAAATAATAAAATAAGATTAGATTACATCATCAAATTTTAGAGGGAAAAATGAAAAAAACATTTTTTCAACTTGTATTTTCAATGTATCTCCCTATGGGTTTATTCAAATTTCGAGCGAGAACACTTGTTGGATGCATAATTTGATTCTTCATCCAAAGAGTACCCATGTTGCATACTTTCGATGGACCCTGCTACACGAAAAATGATAAATACAATCACGTTTTTCATGTATTTCTCATTTTCATGTAGTATGGTCCATTGAAAGTATGCAACATGGGTACTCCTTGGATGAGGAATTACATTTTGCATCTAACGAGTACTCCCACTTGAAATTTTAGTAAAACCTTAGGGAGATAAGGTGAAAATACAAGTTGACAAAGTAGTTTTATTATTTTATCATTTTTTAATATTTTTACTCTTTTACTCCAAAAATGGTGAATCATCCCCCATGGTTTCTATCATCATCTTGAATCCCATTGGTACTTATAAAGTTTATTTTGGTTGTACATTTTTCTTAGGAGGCCCATTTTAGACCTCAAAATTCCCCTAATGTTTATTGTTTTGATCTTGGTTCCTTGTTGGTGGCCTATTATTATCAAATTGACATCTGGGATGATAATTAGGGTGTGGCCCCTTGTTTTTCTATATAATGGACAATATATTCATCATAACAAGTCTCCCTTGAAGAATTCCATGGGTAACTTTTACAAACTTATGAGTAAACAATAGTAACTTGCTTTGGGTAGGGTTGACATGGTTCATGGACCTAGACTTCATCTCAACTTTTGCTCTAGGGCTAGAGAAAATATCAACCTTTGAACAAATGGGATCTCTTCAATGTTGATAGTGTAATATCTAGATTGAGCAAGAGTCGTAGGGCCATTTTTCCATAGAATGAATCCAAATTATCCATCAAAGGCACAAGTATGCTTTTGTGAGATAGCATCTTTTGAAGGCTTGAGTCTTTTAGGAATCATCTTGACTAAGTTGTTAAATCTTTGGTTGAATTCTTGAACATTTGTAACCTCTTTCTTCTTTATCTCATGGAATTGGACAATCATTAGCCTTCAATCTTTCCTAGTTTCCCACTTTTTGGCGTAAGCCTAATGGAATTGATCCCAGTTTTAATTCCCTTTTCAAGTACATCTTTAAACCAAGATTGAGCAGGTCCTTCTAAGGAAAGAGAAAAAAGTCTCATGAAAACATCCAATTCCTAAATATTAATTCCACCCATATATTTATAAAATTCATCTATATGTTCTTCAATTGTGTTTACATGATCTTATGAGATTTAGGCAACCACTCATTAGTTATATCAAGCATTTTGTTGGGATATCTAGGAAGAGTACTCATGTCCAAAGGTTTAAAAGCATTGATGAGCTATGGCTTGGAAATAGGAGCTACTTTTGGAGGACTATTGTAGAGATACTTAAGTACAGGAGACTTATGAGGTGCTTTTCTCTTGTTGATTTAGGGAATTAGGCAATATATTGTTAAGTATTTGACTGGAAGTTCCTAGGTTTGAATGAGATTGTGGAGTTGCCAAATGAATGAATTGAAATATGCTTTAAAATACATTCATTAAGAAAAAAGTTTGAAGCATAGACTTCGAATATCAAGGAGAAGGATTGAACTCTTCCCTGACAATGGTGACAATTTTTTTTTTGTAAAATATAACGCCTAGTGCAAAGCCTCACTAGGTGGCTTAGATAGTGTGCAACATATAGGAGTGCTAAGATAGTCATTGTGTTAAGATAGTCACCTTCAAAAGTGCTCTCCTTTCTTTAGTAAAGGACATAGTCCAACACAAGGGGGCTTCACTGGTAGGAGTTAGGGTTCAAGCACCCAAGGATCTTAGGTTAATTTTCACCTAAGGATCCTACAACATAGATCCATTGGATAAAGTCATGAAAAACTAGGGTCTAAGGTGGATGGATGGGTAAATTACGTATTTGGGTTCAATGGATATATATGGGTCAATCTAGAGGCTAAGTTTAGCATAGAGAGTCTCAAATAGATTATTTGAACATACTAAACCAAGAAAAACTCAAGGCTTCTATAAACTAGGGTTTTGAACCAGTGAATTTCAACAAAATAATAGTTTACAAGAATAGCAAATTTAGTGGTTAAACTATGAGAAATAAAGGATAAATTAGACAGTAAATTAAAGACAAGCTTGCCACAAATTGCGATAGTTAATAAGAGATATAACAACAAATAGAAATTGACATCAACCCTAGAAAATGGCTAAAGTACATTAAAAACTTAGCTTTTTTAATGCACTTCTAAACAATATATAACCCTAGGGCATCCATCAACAAGTCATTAAACCTGGGGATGATGGACAGAGGGCGCAGGGGTCGATCCTGAAACCCTAGGCCTCTGGCCTAGGTGACGCAGACAGCCTACTCTACGCCGACTAGCTGGTACGGTGAGGACGGATGGCAGACCCTCAGCGGTTCTGCGTATACGAGGTACCCTAGCAGCTGTCAAGCGGGCGGACTTTCCTTGGTATCCCTCGGTTAAGCCTTAGAAGGTATTCGTACTGGCGGTTTTGTTTCGACAGCCTTCCCTTGAGGGTTTACCTCTGTAATAGCGTTCCGAGACGGGTTTTCAACTGAGTTTTACCATAACCATCCTGGTGTTTTAACCACTGTCGGTGCTGGGAGCGTTTTTTCGGATAACGGGTGCCTGCGAGGTGTCAGTTTTTACCACAGTTTAGTAACCATGGTTTTCCACAATGAGGCGGTGGACTTAGACCCAGCCCCAGAAGACATTCTTTCAGTCTGGGGTAAGGACGTTACTGAGCAAAACCTGGATAAGTTCTTTGGACAGGGTGGAAACACTGTATCAGCCATTTTCCCAGCCGGAGGTCCGTGGAGCAGTAAAACGCCAAAATCTTCTTTGGAGCAGAGTCTGTTTTCGCCTGGTGCGCTTGGAAAATCCGGTGGTTGCACAGGAGTTTCAGGAGTTCGAGAGAAGGAATGCCCACAGATAGAGAAAGGTCTCCCAGTTGGTAAGATTCTATCCCCTTCGAAGATTTTTAGCCCATCGGGCGCCCTTGAAGATATTATAAATTTCAATTCCATACAGGGTTTATGGAGTTCAATAGGTAGTTTTCAAGGCCCGGATAGAGAAGATAGGGAAAGAAGCGGCCCCTTGGCTATTATTCGACCCATTTCCTCAAAGGACTTGTTTACAGGCGGCCCAGTAAACAAGGGGTTTGTTTCCGAAGTTGGAAAGGTTTCTAAACAGGGGAATGATGTCCCAAAACCTGTCACTGGGGGGTCGGAAGAGAAGGGGAGCATTTACACTGGCAAGGAAGGAATCCCAACAAGAGCACCGAGTCAATTACCCCCAGAAAAGGTCGATATCGCCTCGGCGAGTGATGTGTATGGAACACTAAGGGAACCAGACGCTCCAAGCATAGTCAGAGAGGAGGATTTGGAACGAGAGAGGGTTGGGGGTAAGCGAAAGAAGGCGAAATCTCTAAAAGCGAGAAGTTTAGCAGGAAACCTGTTATTGGGTATGGATGTACAAGTTGAAGACGCATTGGAAGTGGCAGAGAGCACACTCATGGGTCGTGTAAGGGGTCGCCCTGTCTCCGGTAAATTTCTACAGCAATGGGCGGAGAGCCACTGGAAGGAGACTACGGTAAAGTCCTTCAAAACTGCAACTATGGTCAAAGGGTGGTTCATGATCAGGTTTGATAGCAAAGTAGCCATGGAATGGGTTGAAGGAAGAAATTGGGTTATTGGGAAACGCCCAGTCTTTTTCAAAAGATGGTCTCCGCTCTTCGATGCGTCCAAGGAAAAGGTGGAGGAATTTCCCGTCTGGGTGAGGGCACCTGGTCTTCCACCTTTCCTCTGGGTGGATTCGGTCTTTTCTTCAATCGGGAATACTCTGGGTACGTTCCTGGAAGCAGACAAATCTTTTCTAGACACACACGAAAGGGCAGTAGCGAGGATATTAGTGCGTCTGAACCCAAGCGAAGGGCTAGTGGACTCGATAAATCTGCAATACAGAGAATATGTCTTTGAACAGTTGTTGGATTATGAACTGCTACCATTCAGGTGTCACAGATGCCATGAGCACGGCCATCCGGCAAAGGATTTCCCTTTGGGGACACGCAAAAGGAGGGTTCATAAATTAGTCGAGCAGTGGGAGCGGAGCATGAGGGAAGAACCAAACTTGGCGACGAAGGACAACTCAGAGAACAAGCCCATGGAAGGGGTTCAAGCCCAGGAGGATGAAGCTCTGCCACAGACCGAAGGAGACCCGAACATTGTAGCCGAAGATCAGAACAACCTCGAAAAAACTCCAGTGGGGATCTCTGAGGCCACAGCTAATATACCATCCGGTAAGCAATCAAACCCTCAAATCTCTGTCATTTCTCCTGAATCAAATATTGTACTCCCTTCTATGGATTCTCCTCTTGCTTCTAAATGCAAAGATGTCATTACAAACATTGAAAAATTAACTGATGCAATTCCCTCAATTGATCTGAACCGTGAGGTCATTTCATTAGAAATCCCGGTCTCAGGCGGTTCCACCCCTGCCCACACTTATAATCTTAGATCCCTTAGCAAAAATTCTGACCCCCCCCTGCTTTGGGGGATCCTGTGGGTGGGTTGGGTCCTTCTTCGTCAAAAACTTCTCATAAAAAGGGCAGAGGAAGAAAGTCAGATCTGTCCAAAGCCCAAGTCAAAGTAAAACTAGATGTGGCTGATGGCAAGCAAATGGTGATCCCTGGGGCGCTTAGAGCAGCAAAACCCCCTGAGGTGGTTATAAAATGATCTGTTTATCATGGAACTACAGGGGTTTACCTAGTAAACCCAAAAAACTGGCTTTGAAGGAACTTATCTCACGCTATAACCCGGATCTGGTCTTTCTCCAAGAAACTCTGGGAAGGGCCGTAGAAATTGAACCAGTCCTCTGTTCTCTCCTCCCGGGGTGGTCTTTTGTAGCCCTTGATGCAGAAGGCCACTCGGGTGGTCTTGCCATCGGCTGCAGGGATGGCAAATTGAAAATTTTGAGCCATTGGGGAATGCCCAATGTACTGGGCATGGAGGTTATTTACCCTGACTTCGACTCCTCTTTCTTGACAGTAAATGTGTATGGACCCTGTCAGGCAAGGGCTGCTTTCTGGAATGCGCTCATGTCCAAAGATCTGTTAAAAGGGAGACATCTGATAATAGGAGGTGACCTAAATTTTTCCTTAGGGACTGCGGAGGCTTGGGGTCCCTCGGCCAGAATCGATCCCCTAACAGATTTTTTTACACAATTACTCCTATCCCACAAGCTGATAGATGTAAACATTATAAAGGCCAAGCCTACATGGAGGAATAGGCGAACTGGGGAGGAGAGGATAGCAAAAAGGCTGGATTGCTTCCTCATCAGTGATTTGATGGCTTCCAATATTCCGATGTTCAGGAAATGGGTGGGTGAAGGGGGGAATTCTGATCACTTCCCCATCCTCTTAGAACTTTCCAAGCCCCCCCCTAAACCCGCAGCTCCTTTTAAATTCAATGCTTCTTGGTTGCAAGAAGAATCATTTAACCAACTGTTCAGGAATACTTGGAGACACACGGGAAGAGACTCTTCTGGAAATAAAGGAGCCCTCTTCATGGAAAATATTAAAAGGTTAAAGAAAGCAACTGTTGAATGGGCATCTGATAGAAGGAAAAAACAAAATGAGGCCTTGAACAAAATAGATGATGAGCTCCGAACCCTAGAAGCTCCTGAGGCGGATGCATATGCCACTCAGGAGTCAAAAGAAAGGATTGTAACTCTTGAGAAATCGAGAGCAAAAATCTTATTGGATAAAGAGGAAGAATGGAGACTCAAGAGCAGGGAAATATGGCTGAAAGCAGGGGACGAAAACACAAAATTTTTCCACAACTATGCAAAAGGCCGGAAAAATGCAAATACAATCTGGAAGCTAAAGGATCCTGAGGGCAGAGAAGCCTCCTCTTTTGAGGCATTGTCAAATATGGGGAAGAATCATTTTCAAACTTTGTTCTCAGACCCAGGTGGGGTTTCTTTAGCTGAAATTATTAGAATAGCTCAATCTTTCCCCCGTTTTGTGGAGGGAGAGGAGGCTGAAGATCTTTTTCGAGAGGTGAAAAAGGAGGAAGTAGAAAGCATTATAAAATCTATGGAAAAGGACAAAAGTCCGGGCCCGGATGGCTGGACAGTGGAACTTTTTACTCACTTCTTCGAGCTGATAGGGGATGAGCTAACAGAAGTGGTGGAGGAATCAAGGAGAAAAGGTGAGGTTTATTCCCCTTTCAATGCAACCTTCATCGCTCTCATTCCTAAAAAGGAGGCCCCGGAATCTTTCGAGGACTTCAGGCCAATTTCATTGTGTAACTGCATATACAAAATTATTGCAAAAACTATTGCGGTTCGCCTGAAACCGATTCTATCCAATTGCATCTCACCGGAGCAATTTGGTTTTTTAGATGGCAGACAAATTCACGAAGCTATAGGGGTGGCACAGGAAACCATCCATAGCATCAGAAATTCAAAATCAAAAGGGGCTGTGCTAAAAATTGATCTGTCTAAAGCATGTGACAGAATCAGTTGGACTTATCTCAGGATGCTGTTGACTCACCTGGGATTCAAGGTGGAATTCATAAGCTGGATCATGGGGTGTATCTCAAATGCAAGTTTTGCAGTTTTAATAAACGGGGCCGCCTCCCAATTCTTCAGAGGTCAAAGGGGTTTGAGGCAAGGATGTCCCCTTTCTCCACTTCTCTTTCTCCTGGCTGCAGAGGGTCTCAGCAGACTGATTTCCAATGTTAAAAGATCAGGTTTGGTTAAAGGTTTGGAAGTTGTTGTAAATCTGTTCATTACCCATCTCCTTTGTAGATGATATTTTATTATTTACAAATGGGAGTTTAATTGAAATCAAAGAGCTTAAAAGTATTCTTGATCTGTTCTTGAAAGCAACAGGCCTTCAAATAAATTCCAGGAAGTCCCAGCTAATTTTGGAGGGTTTCAACAGACAGGAGGAGCTCATGATTGTATCTCACTAACCCTTCGAGGCCTGTAAGATGGAGAATCCTTTCAAATATCTGGGTTTTTGGTTAAAACCACAAGCATATAGAAAGCAGGACTAGAACTGGCTGGTGGCCAAAATTGAACAAAGAATTTCCCATTGGAGTTTCAAGTGGTTATCGCGGGCAGGTAGGCTGACCCTGGTGAACTTAGTCCTTCAGGCCATGCCAGTGTTCTGGGCAGCCTTGACATGGATCCCAAAAGGCATCCTTCACAAGATTAAACAACTTTGCAGCAGATTCCTTTGGTCAGGATCAAAGGAGGGCTCAGTGCTTCCTTGGGTGGCATGGGACAAAATTGCAAGGCCAATAGATTGGGGTGGCTGGGGCATAAAAAATCTTTATGACTTCAGCAGCTCCTTAGCAGCAAAATCCGGTTGGCGTTTAATCACTTCTAAGAATCTATGGACCAGAGTAGTAAAACGAAAATATATAGATCCCATGCCCCTAGAAGATTGGATAAGGAACTCAAACAAGAAAGGCAGGAATTTCTCGGTGATATGGAAAGCCACTGTAGAGGCCTTCAAGGTTATCGAACAGGGTCTGGCTTGGCAGGTAGGAAATGGTGAAAATGTAAGGATAGGAAGAGACCCTTGGGTGGGGTGCAATGATTCTTTCTCTCTGTCTCCTGAACTGAATGCTCACGTTGACTCAAAGGGGATTCATGGTCTACATCAGATTGCAAATTCGGGTCAGTGCACCATCTGGGGCCAAGCTTGGAAGTCAAAAGAAGAGTTAGGAATCGACCCCAGGTGGAGGAACGAGTGGCGGGGTTTCCTTCAGGAGTTAAAGAGATCAAATGTCAGAATCCAGGATAGACCGGACCAACTGGTGTGGGCACATGCTGAAACTGGTGCCTACTCCCCAAAGATGGGGTACACTTTCTTAATGAAGAAGAAAGGATGGGTTAACCCAGAATGGTGGGTTAAACCTCTGCTAAAGTTGAAATGCCCCAAGAAAACAAGATTATTCACCTTGTGTGTTTTAAGAAAGAAAATTCCTACCTGGGACATCCTTCAATCTAGATTCAAACAAGGCCCAGGTAGATGCCCCTTATGTTTCTCTAACATTGAATCCATTCATCATCTGTTCATTGTTTTCCCTTTTGCAAGGAAAGTTTGGGAAGAAATGAAAAAGTTATTAGGAAGAAATGTTAGATGGGAGGGGGATACTTTTCTTACAGCTTGGGAATATTGGTGGAACCATTATCCAGAGAGGAACTTAAGGAATCTTCCACTCATCATCTGCTGGGGTATATGGATTGCCATAAATAGAAGCATCTTCAGAGAACAGCATACCCCAGCAGAGGCGATTGCTATACAAAGCTCAGCTATACTGTCTAGCATCCCGGAACCTGAAGAATCACAGAACTCAGCCCCCAAAAAAGAAGAACGAATCAGGGAAGGCGTTACATGGGCATACTTCGACGGGGCAGCCCAAAACAACAATGCAGGTGCTGGAATTGTCATTCATATCAGCCCCTCTCACTCCCTCAAAGCCGTTGTGGGTTTAGGTCCCGGCACAAACAACTTTGTTGAACTTTCCGCCCTAAAACTTCTTTTATGCTGGCTAATAAGCAGAAACATCTTCTCGGTTCAGATCTTTGGGGATTCTCTGAATGTAATAAACTGGGTCAATGGGAAATATAGGTGTCAAAACTATATGCTGAGGCCGCTTCTAGATGAAATACAAAACTTAAAGCTCCATTTTAATATTTTTTCCATTGAACATATATACAGGGATAGGAATGAAGAGGCAGATAGGTTTTCTAAAGAGGGTCTGTAGCTCGCTGTGGATTTGTGGATGATAACGGAACAAATGCATGATCAGATCCGTGTGTCAGAGCTCCCTCCTCACTCTTTATCTTTAGCTTAAACTGCTCTGTTGTTACAGGATACTGGTTATAGAGTCGTTTTTTGCTTAAATCCTGTACTTTTCTGTTTTCATACAAGTCAAAACTCATATGGTTACTATCTCCTGTTTTCGGATAGTCATTGCTGGAAACAAACATTTAAAAAATAGATCCGTGGGTCGTTTTCCTATGTTAAAAGGAGGCCCATGTTTAAATTTTTGATATGGTTTTAAAAAACTGTTTTGACAGAGTTGTCTTGAGAAGGCAACGGTACAGTGCTGGAAGTAAGCGAGAAAGTGCTTATTTCTTTTTGGTTGGACTTGATGATTCAAGGGGAAGAATGACTCTCTCCTTGAGGACTGATGATGGTCTCAAAGATCTCAGAAGATGCTGGAATGTTAACTCATGTGCTTGTAACTTTTTTATTTCTTATAAAAAAGTTCGTTTTTTCCTTGGAAAAAAAAACAAGTCATTAAATGTTGGAAATACAAGATTTTGTTGCAATTAAACCTTAATTTACCACAAAACGAAAGAAAAATGGTTTTTGTAATTTAGAAGAGTGCCACAAGAGAGTTGGCTTGGTGCCTTCTCAATCTAGGGCATACGGAGTCTAGGATACAAACTATTCTATTTTTTCTTTGGAGTGATTATAAATACAAAGAATCTAGGGAAAATAAATCAACTTACCCTAGGGTTTGAAATTTAGGTTCGCAATTTTTCTAATGATTAAGGGAAAGAAAAACATATCTCCATTTCTCAAATACTTGGAAGAAGGGTTAAACTCAATAAGGGATATTGAAGAAAATACCAAATATACTAATTTAGCACAAAAACATTAATCCAATAGATACTAAGATAAAGTAAATAGAAGAACTCAATTCACCATGCAACATTCAAGATCCACCTTAAGCATCCATGAAAATGGATCACTTCACATTGGAAAATCCACCCAATAAAGTTGCTCAACTAGGCCTCCATTACACACAAGAGAGCGAAATCACTAATCAAGAGAAGTTATAATTCAAGTGTGACAATGAATCCAAGCAATACTAATTGGCCCTCTATTTCTATGAGAGGAACCAAGTCGATTTATCCTAAAATTATGCTAAAAGCCTCTAAAAATACTAAATCCATGATATAAGGTGTATAGGTTATCAGGCCAATCCCCAAAGATAACGAAAATAATGAAATGACATAAAAATAAGCCTCAATGAACCACACGTATGAGTATAAAAGCCTCCAAGGGTAATGCCATCTCCCAAAATTCATGTCTCTCCATGAAAAGGTGGAAGGGATGACCCAAGGGGTTTATATCATCCCAAAGTCATGTCTCCTCATAAAAATAATTCATCATCTCTAAAGAAAACCCTCTCAACACAACATCATCCAATAGAGAACCCATCCCACCATTAAATGCATCATAAGGATGGCATCATCATGTTAGGGCATGGAATCATTAGGGTGGAAGGTGTGAAATCACCTCTAGAATGATACTAAGTCATCGTCATCCTCAATCATGACCAAGAGAAGAGAAATTTACATCAAGGAGGTACAATGCCAACATGGGGGCATCATGTCATCTCATGGGAACACAATATCTAAGCAACATCCTATCCTGGATCACCAACATCCAAAGTCATAAGGTTGAAGGAATGTCTCATCGATTGTGTGAAGTCACTCTCAAGGTCGACATCCTCCAAACGATGCCCAATGTCCTTTGTTAAGATACTCTACATCATCACCAAAGTGGTTGGTCATCATCTATGAAGAGTTGGAGAAGCATTGTATCATTTCTCAAGGGATCCTAGTTGCACCTAGGAGAATCATCTAACACATACTAATGTGATTAATCAGAAAGACATGCTTACTACATTATGGATCATAAAAACCTAAGATCTAACATACTTAAATAATCAAGTGAGATCAACATCATAAGTACAAGCACCATAAGGAGATCAAGGTGGACAATATTCAATGTTAAATCTATCAAAGTACTTAACACAAGTATCATCTTCACATGTCTTATTAGCTTCTAATCATATACAAGTTATTAAACCTAGGTATGGGAGCGTTATCACATGACCTTATTAGGTTCCTCTAACTCTAGGGGGATGAAAAATTCCTAAGATGATGCTTTCAAATGATAGGTCCAAGTGATAAGTTTTATGGCCTGGGTTTTACTTCATGAAAGGTGTCATAGTTTTACACTACGTTATGTAAAACCATTCCCCATGAGAAAATATGTCGAGGGAGTGCTTAGTTGCTTGAGTTACCTTCCCTGCCTTTTTTTTTCCATGCCCCCATACATTCCTTTTTCTTTCTTGATATGGCTTGTTTAACAAGCTTCATTGATTTATGGTATAATAATGATAATACAATATTGCTTTAATGATGAACAATTTATCACTTCATTGATTTCAAGATGTTCTTTGAGAGTTCCTTTTACTTTGATAGGTGTGAAATGCATGGATATTCTTAAGGACAAGTGGCTATATAAGAGGGGTTAGAGATCAAGCGATGATTGGATTTTGGTTGCTTTACGTCCCTTGCAATTCTTTTTCATTCTCGTAATTGGCTCATGCTTTTCTTTTCTCACAATTGCATCAACCTTAGGTATTTCCAACCACTTCCTCTCATAGGACAAGGCCAACAAGGAACTAGTGCGAGACACTGATGGTGAAGAACATCCACATAGAAAGTACCAAGATAAATGATCAATTATATAATGATAAATTTAAACTCACTTGCAACTAGTTACTATGGCTATGGACCTCAAAACAAATTTACAAGAATATGATTATGGCAATGTAGTCAAAGGTTGATGATCCAATGCACTCTCTCTCTCTCTCTCTCTCTCTCTCTCTCTCTCTCTCTCTATATATATATATATATATATATATAATGGTGGTGATGGTGAAGAACATCCACTGAGAATGGATTTTGTTTGTTATATTTTTAGAAAGTAAATGATTACTTAGATTTCTTTAGAAATTTATTTCTAAAGTTTGAAAAGCATTGAAGGAAGTGTTTTAAGATCACCATAGTTTTGTTGAATTAAAAGGTTGGGAAGGTTGATAGTGTGACAGATATCTTGAAATTAATATTAATCTTAGATATATTCTAGACATTCTAAGAGAGTGTTTTCCATCCTCAACCCTCTTAGTGTCGTGAAAATGACAGATTATTTCAGCCCACAATATCTTGAGATTTGTCCAACGCCCAATTTTACTATGGAGCTTGTAAGAATTTGTTCTTATTTTTTTAATGTTGATTTTCTTCTTTAAAGTGAAACCAAAGCCAAGAAAGAGATATAAAATAATGAAACCTATACCTCTAGCATGTAAAGCAAATAATCTATACTCTTCATTTTGGTATTTGGCTCATGACTTTCTTTTCTTATAACTACATCAACATTAGGTATTTCCAACCCCTTCCCCCACAAGGCCAACAAGAAACCAATGCAAGCAACTGACAACAACCAATCAAAGATGGGATAATGAAACTAGCATAATGATGACAAGTGTTAAGTATGAATAACATTGAGCACTACCATCATCAAAATCTCATCATTTGTGTACATCCTAGATGGTGAAAGAAAGACCCTAAGGAACGTCACTCTAAACTAGAAGTAGATCATAACATCCAAGGTGAAGTAAGGGAAGAAGAACACAATCAATAGTGGTCTATAGTCCAATTTCAACCTGTAATCCATACTAGAATGCCTCAAACATTAAATGAAAGCATTGGAATGCAAAAATGTTTAATGTGCCTCACAATACATGACCCACCTTCATTGGATGAGTAGGCTAGATCAATGAATGTTCAGACCGAAGAATGTATGAGAAGCATCTAAGGTTGCTTATACGTCGATCATAATAGGAGTTGCTCATTGGAAAGTTGCATCATAGGAAAAAATTTCTCCTAGGGTTACCCACATATATAGATGGGTGCAAGGCCCTATAAGCCAATTCTTCCATTTTTCCATGTAGAAAGTACCAAGATAAATGAGAAATTATATAATGAGAAATTTTCATCTCACTTACAACTAATTACTATGACATTGGAACTCAAGCTTATGGCACTGGAGTCCAATGTTGATCTCTCTCTCTCTCTCTCTCTCTCTCTTTCTATATATATATATATATATATGATGATGATGATGATGATGAGGATGAGGATGAGGATGATTGTGCTAATGAACATCCACTGAGACCAAATTTGGCTTATCATATTTTAAGAAGGTAAGGGATTACTTAGTTTTCTTTAGAATTTTATTTCTGAGTTTGAAAAACATTAAAGGAGGTGCCTCGAGATCACCATAGTTTTGTTGAATAGAAGGTTAAGAAGGTTACTAGTGTGACAGATCTTTTGAAATTGATGTTAATATTAGATATATGCTAGACATTCTAAGAGAAACTGTTTTTCATCCGCAATCCTTTTAGTGTCATGAAAATGATACAATATTTTGAGATTTGTCCCATACCTAATTTTACTCTAGAGCTTGTAAGAATTTGTCTTATTTTACTAGTGTTGATTTTCTTCCTCGTAAAACCAAAACCAAAATATATATATATATATATAAAATAATGAACCCTATACCTCTGACATCTCTAACATGTAAAGCAAAACCGTTTACATGAGAAAAATAAAATAGAGAAACTCAATTTATATATAATATAAAATGAAAGAGACAAAAATAATATTTGATTTTTTTTATATCACCCATTAAAAGTAATTTAAATATACGATTTTGAAATTTAACATATATAATGATCATTTTATTACTTGTCGAAGGATAAAATGAGGGTTTATAAATTCATGTATACTGAAAATAGAGAGGCTTATATATTCATGTATAATGCAAATAGAGAGCACCGAGAGGCTTATATATTCATGTATAATGCAAATAGAGAGCACCGAGAGGAGTAAAATCACTGGTCAAGGCATATTTGTAAATCAAAGTAGTGGATTGTAATGTAACATTTCAATAATTTACTTTCAGTTCCAAGGAATGAGGTGATTGAAAATATCTTTAGCAGATTTTAATCTTCCAAAAAGAATAGCAACACTTTTATACTAAACTCTAAAAAATAATATTTATTTAAACAAATGTGAGATTAGATTATATATCGTGTCAAATATTGCTTAATAAGAGTAGAAGTCAATCTATCAAGACTTTTTGAAGTTCAACATTAAGTGTGCTTATAGTTTTCAATTTAGAGGAGGAACAATAAACTGGACAACCAAACAACAGTCTATAACATCTCAACTATTGAAGATGAGTCCAAAACATTCATTTAGGCATAAAGACTCTTGAAGTTCAGCATTGAGTCTGCCTACAGTTTTCAACAGAGGAAGAACAATAAGCTGGACAGCCAAACAAGTCTATAACATCTCAAACAACTATAAAGGGCGAGTCCAAAACACTCACTCGGGCATAAAAACTCTTGAAGTTGAACATTGAGTCTACTTACAGTTTTAAACTTAGAGGAACAATAAGCTGGACAGCCAAGCAACAGTCTATAAGATCTCAAGCAACTATAGAGAGTGAGTCCAAAACACTCATTCAGGCATAAAGACTCTTGAAGTTCAACATTGAGCTTGCCTATAGTTTTCAAATTAGGGGAGGAACAATAAGCTGGACAGTCAAACAACAGCCTATAACATCTCTCAAACAACTATAGAGGATGAGTCCAAAACACTCATTTAGACAATATTAAAAGTTTTTATTCAAGAATCCTGTGAAAGAGGTAAACTATTAATTGAAAGCTCCATCAACCATTTTTCCCCGAAAACCCATTTTTCTATGCTGAAACAAATTATATTGATATCCAACATCATTTTGTAAGTTTAGGTAAAATATTGACCTATAGTTTTGTGGAATAAATGATAATAGTGGATATTCTCAAATAGGTTCTAATGAAAAAGAGGCAGATTCAGAATAGAAATAGGGCCTACTTATTGGAGTAACTTGAAATATATGTTATGTGGGAATGCTACAACAAAGTTATAATAGGACATTCTTCAAAATAGTTGTCAATAAATATAAAATTATGTTAGCTAGGATTGGCAGTGAGATGAATTGATTTTATGCAATATATGTTAAGTAGGAATTCTACAATAAATTTATAGGACATTCTTCAAAATGGTCGTCAATAAATATAAAATTATGTTAGCTAAAACTGGCAGCAAGATGAATTGATTTTATGCAGATTTCAATCAATTCCAGGCAGAGGATATGCAGCCATTTAGGTTTAGAATGCATCTTTTTAATGTAAGTATGCATAATTTCTATGTTAAATATTAATTCTTAGATCATTCTGTAGAGAGCTCTAAAATAGCCTTTATTGTTGAATTGTAAAACGTGTAATGAAGGGAAGACAAGCTTCATGGAGCATGGCAGATTCTGTAAGCTTTATTCTGTCTATTCACTCTGCAATCTATTCAGATTTTCTCTTGATTCCATCGGCTTTTCCCTGTGAAACTTTGCATATATTCTGATTTCACATTCGATTGAAGTACATGAGCAGAGATACTTTGTTTTTATTACTTATTTGTAACTTACACTAGTACTAGAAGGAACATCTAGAACTTACGTTAGAAAGACATTCACCTTCAAATCCATCTAATTTATGTTAGAGGGGCAATCAATTCCGAAACCAACTCCATCTCTATGGATATGGCAATAGAGCAATTAAATTAAAGAACACAAGTAACATTAGCCGAACATAAATGCTGTGAAAACCAGAGTTCGAGTTCATTTATCAACAGCAAACTACTACTCATGTTTCTTTTTCTAGCCAACTGCGTCAAAAAGACTGCATGAATTCTTAGAAAAAATTGAGTGTGAAATTTCATAAACCACACTAACTGAAATAAGCAGTATCCTAGTACAAGACGAATGTAGAAGTAATTTGTACCATTATTCTCTGAAAATTGATGGAAAATGAAAAAATTCCGCGCTTCGGAATCAAATAAATCCATTTTTTGTGATAGTTGATTATTTGAGCATGACTCACTGAAGTTGTTTTTCTTGAGTAGCACAATTTCTGCACATACTTAGTTGCAGGCCTTCGATATAAAATAGTAAAGCTTAATGAAGCGCTTTCAATAGATAAAAATACAGGAAATTAATCCTGCCAAACATTATTGATTAAAATCTCAGTGCTCATCACTCAACGGAAGAACTAAAATTGGGAGCCTGCTTAGGTTTTCCAGTCAGAAAATAAGGCTGAAGACTGTAAAGTTATAGGGAATGTGTTGTGTAGGTAGTGTCACTAAAGGGCATGAGATGAAGGTCAAATACATGATGTAGGTCATTTGATTCAAACAAGTCAGATTGCAGGAAAACTATCTTTGGCGATCCTCATATTGAGCCCTAGCAAAACATTTTAAACAAATATTAAGAATCTCAGTTAAAAGGCCTAATTTTCACTGCGCCTATTTGCAGAAGCAACTGTGCGGACATTTGGAAGACTTGCTCCTCCAAGACCTTGGCTTCGAGTGATGTCAACAAACTGGCCAAGTGCATCATGAAATTGTTCTAATACAGATACAGGGAGAATTATAACTGAACGATCTGCTCCTGTCACCTGCAGCCAAATTCAACCACAGTCAGAATAGAAGTCGATACTACTACTATACAGAACTAAGCAAAAAGCTTTCGGTTCTTGAATGGTGTTTTCATTCCAATTTGGATGATAATGGACAATGCACCAAATTGCAGCCAAAGCTTATCCTGTTTAACTAAAAATAGAAAGCTCAATTTTTAAAACTAAGTCGTGATAGCTTGGGAGGGAAATGAAGATAGCAGAATGTTACTCCGAAGATTAGAATGGGGTTCCAATTTGAACCAAAAGATGTGATATGATCATATTACCATCAATTTGGCATGGACATGAAAAAATTCTATCTATCCCGATTCCCCAAAAGTGCATAGAATCATCCAATCCAATACCCTGAACATGCCCTGTTGATTGTTGGATTTAAGTGTGAAATATGGACAATAAAAATTATTAGTCTTCCGCTGTGTTGAAATTGGGATGGTAGCCATGCCATACCATTAGAAGATCCAAGTTTAGGAGACTTAAATATTCCCAAAATAATCATGTGATTAGGTGAAATCATGCCAGAAGATCCTCACAAGATTTTGAGTGCCCTGTTCTAAAGGGTTTAAATAACTGCTTCTGAATTGTTTGTAAACAAGATAAGGCATTCAACGCAGGATTAGCAGGATCAACTGACAGTTCGAAAAGTTTTAATGTAGTTTCATGGATGACCACGTAGAAACAGCATAGAAACAGGGAGTGGAAAGTCGAAAGCTATGGCTAACTTATCAAACAGGGAGTGGAAAGTAGAAAGCTATGGTTAACCTATCTGAAAGAGTGAGATAAAAATCCAAGATCTAAAATGCAGCTATTTTAACATCAATTAACTTGTGATTACTGCGATCCTTGTAATTTGGCATTACAAAGCTTCCAAACACAACATCTATATCAAGAATTAAATATATATAGAGTTAAATACAGACCTCTGAAATCCTGAGGAATTGCCCCCTGGAGTTGCTCCCCAGATCAAAGAAAAATCTTTTCTGCTCCGCCCTGATAACTTTTGCCATCACTACTCCACCAGGGTCTCCAGTAGCTAAACCCATGGTTCTGTCATTGATTGTACCGTTAACAGAGTTAACCTGAGCACTCTCACTTGATATGAATCCGGGCCCAACAGCATCTGACAATGCTCGCAAGTGCTTGGATGGCCCAGAAGCTTGCTGCCCCATCAAAAACCAGCAAAAGAACATGCACATCAGCTGACCAACATACTAAAAGGGCCAGTTCGAGAAAATACAAGTCCCTGTAGCCCCTCCAAAATAAGCCCAAGGAATATATCAAGGCAATTCCCTGACTTGAAAATCAAAGTTAAAATCACAGAAAAAGCTAGAAATTAGGGGTCCCCAACATGCTGATGAGTAGGGAGGTGCTCGTAGCAGGCAACCAGCGGTACAGAGGTCTGATGTATATAATGCTAATGGTTGGATCACCTTACCACTGGAGAGGAAATTTTGGAGATCAGCCAAGGTGAGGTGTGAAAAAGGAAGAGAAGTGGTAACACGGTGGACCACGGATTCACCCAATGTGAGAAATCCTGTAACCCCACATGATTAATTATTATGTACAGTGTAGCCCATTGCCCTTAAAGGGCTTAATTTGGTTTTATGAAGATGAACCTATGAACGTTGGAATTCAATTCCAGTTCTGCTAATCTTATGTTTCTATATGTTTTATAGTGGGATCAATTTTGTTCTGATTTATCAATCCTACGGACTGGTGCTTTAGTATTTTGGGCATGAGGTTGCCCTACTTTTTGCCCTTTTTGCAGAGTTTGAAGAACACCCCTAATGGAGATTTAGGGACCTAATTCTAACTTTACAGATGCAAATTTTCCCCACTAATCAAACAACATTTCAAGAAAAATAAAAGCCAAAAAATGAAAACATATATTGGCACAAATTGACAGATCTAGAACCTGAGGTGGAAGCAGCAACTGTGAAGCTTCATTGATCTCAATCAAAATATCTCTGAAGGCTGACCAGCCATCCTCTTTTGCATTGCCTGCAGGAACAATGATGGTGCTACGGTTTCGGGTCACGGATGCTTCAGAAACCTGCACTGAATTCTAATTCTCAGAACTTACAATGTAGAGTACTATCCACTTCAAAATGTTCAATACCCGCTACAAACATCCATTCAAATTGAACATCCCACCTTCAAAAACCGCCCTCTCTGATTCTCCCCAACATCGAAATAGAAGACCTAAAACACATCAATCAAATCCCATAACAGATCTTAACACAATTCAATCAAATCTGGAAGTTAAAATTACATAAACATCCATTACATAACGGATCTAACAGCAAAATTACGGTACATACGCACCTTGGTGTCTAGCTGCAACTCCTTACTGTATAGATCCTGTTCATTCCCACTGGCATAATAATTAAACAGATCTACAAACCAAACTACTCCTGCAAGAGGAACGATTATCGTAGAACGAGATCCAGATGTTTTCTCCGAGATTTTCAGGTATCGCCCTCGTGGGTTTTCCTTGAGATCAAAGTAAAAAAGCTTGTGTTCTACTTGAAGTGTCTTGCACAGAAGCTCCACATCACCACCGCCAGAGTTTTCCATTTCCTTGGTTGATACAAAATTCATACCATACTCATCACGCACTCGTTGAAATAATCAATGCCTAATTGCTAAAATCCTTGAATTCAACAACCCAATTGCTGCGATGGCCCTCCATGGATCTCGGGGACGCCATGGCTTACTTGCAAGCCGCGCTTCTCCTCATTGAGAAAAAAGTCCTTAGTGTCGTGGAAAGAATTTGCAGAGACCGTAGCGAGAGGGCGGTAAAGCGTGAAAATTAAGGGTGTTCTTAACATTTGTTTCCCCTGTAACCACGTGAAAAGCTTTAACCCAGGGTCTGAGCAACGCCCCCCGTTATTCTATACCCGTCCGTGAGGCGAAGGTGAGATTGATGATCCATGCATGGAATTTTTGTCAAATGGTCTTAAATCTCTTCTCCGTTTTGTAGCTTGTTTGTCTGATGGGGACAGTAGTGAGAAATTGGGACAGCGCGTGTTTTTCTTTCTGGTCACATTAAATGCTTGGGGATCGGGAATCGCCCCCAACGGTTGGAGGCTTGGCCTCCTGGTCATTTAGTAAATTTTGATTTTTGAATTTGAATTAATAAGGTTTAAATTTATTAAAATTATATAAAGAGATTAATTAAATGTATAATAAAAAAATGGAAAAAAAACAAACAAACAGACGAACGGCATAACGTTAATAAAAGAGTTTCATAAATAATATTTTTATAAGTATGGTATTTAATCGAGTTTGGAATATGTTTATGATATTTTTTCGTTAGGAGATTAAAAAAATTAAAGGTAAGGAAATAGTTTAAAGTCTGTCGTTTACTGATCGTTTGTAATGCCAAGTAATCTGGTTTTAACAGTGATTTACAGTTTGAATAGTACTTAATAGTAATTATAATAGATTTCTCTCACGGTGAATATAATATAAAAAACTTTATATATATATTATTTATAACCATTATTTTTATTAGAATGAATATAATATATTTTGAAAAATTATAAGTTATATGATTTGGATGTATTTTATTATTGAGTTTAGAATTTTTGGTTTAAATTTTATTGTTAAATTGTATTTTTAAATTATAAATAGATTATTATTTTTAATATTATGTTTTAATATATGATTTAAATAATTATTATATAAATTTTATAAATTTTTAATTTTTTTTAGGGATGGCAGAAGGGGAAGGGGTACTCCTATATGGTTTTAAGGAAGACAAAGTTATGACAAATAATCTAGTAGAGATATATGGTCTCTACTAAGGACTTTTGTTAACCAAATAACATTAGATGGACAGGTGGTTATGGGAGATTCTCTTCTAACCCTGCATCATTTGGTCAAAGGCTCCCTCCGAAAGGAGAAATCTATTGAAAACATCATGAAAATAATCAGGAAAATTGGGGAAGATATCACATCCAAAGCATATTTCCATGCCCTAAGAGACTTCAATAGAGAAGTAGACAAGTATGCTAACGATGTCAATTAAAGATTAATGGCCAAATGAAGCTTGTTATCATTCCCTAATTGTGGATGAAGTATATAAAAAAAATTCCCTAATAACTTTATGTGTTGTATATTTTGTTTTGTTGATAGTTTTGTAAGGGAAAAATTTGATGAATTACCTATATAATACTTAAAGTATTTGTTGTCAACCAAACCCAAAATTATATATATAT
>APFE030703935.1:82315-96146 GCA_000404065.3 Pinus taeda | reverse complement strand
GGCTATAAATTTTGGACATTATTTTTTTTCATTGAATGTCAACATATTTATTTTTCTTTAATGATATATTTCTTCTCCATCGTTGGACATTGACAATGTGGAAAAGATTGTTTCCCTTTTTCAATTTTGAATTGTTTGATTTGTCTCACATATTTTATCTCAAAAAGAGGTTTTAATAATAATTTTATATATATATATATATATCAAGGGTTGTCTCTATCGGTATGGCTACATCTAAATTTACTATTTGTTATGGCATAAGGTTAGAATGAATTGATTATTGTTTTGGGTTTTTTCTAAGAAGATAGATTTAATGGTAATTTTAACATTTGAGTTTATTGGTTTTTTTCTTTTCGAGAAATTTTAAATTATGGGAAAATATATTTTAAAAATATTATGCTTTAACAAGTTGTGTATTTGAAAGTTATGTTTTCCCAATGCATTACACAAATCTAATGAGAATCATCCCATTTGAGTTTATTGTTTTTTTCTTTGTGAGAAATTTTAAATTATGGGAAAATATATTTAAAAATATTATGCTTTAACAAGTAGTGTATTTGAAAGTTATATTTTCCTAATGCATTACACAAATCTAATGAGAATCATCCCACCATATAATTACGTGATTTAACAAAATTAAATTAAACAACAAAGAGTCTCTTTTAAACCTAATTTTTCTAATATTAAAAAACAAAAAACACAATGTAAAGTTTTTTTTAATTCTTTGTAAAGTTTTTCTAATTCTTTTTTAATTTAAAAAAAATCATTAATAAAAATTTAGAATTTAAACATTATTTACGGTCTTGATTTACATTTCATAAATTTTGCATTAAAATAATATTAACCTACTAAAATTTATTATACTTTTTATAAATATTAATTTATTAATATTTTTTTCTATAAATATTAATTTATTAATAAATTATATGTATCTGGGAATAAAAATTTAAAATTAAAACATTATTTCCCATCTCATAAATTTTGTATTAAATAATATTAACATGCTAAAATAATAATATATATATTTTATATAATAATATATTACTAATAAATTATATATATCCTGGAATAAAAGTTTAGAATTTGAACATTATTTACGGTCCTCACTTTACGGCAACTTTTACAATTTCCCATCATGGCCCATGGCACATTTAACCACAATGCATTAGTTAAATTAGTTGGCAGTTTTACTAGCCAAGTTCCTCTCAGTTTGGTTATAAATACAAATAGATATTCCTCGAATGGAACGTGGCAATGATTTTAGTTTTATTGATGCGACAGGATTTTAGATAAAGATTACTTGCACAACTCTGCCGCTCTAACTCGGGCTTATAATGGATACGTGGCAGCATTTTTTTAAAGTCAAACACTAATGTAATGTGCCTCCGCTAAATTTGGGAGCTTTTAAAGTCAGACAACAATATAATGTGCCTCCGCTAAATTTTAGGGTAAATCTTACGTACTACAATCCACTTACTATTTATTATGTACAAATCTTATACCAAGATGTATCTTACGTACTACAATCCACTTTATTTATTTTGTGAGTGATACCTTTCTTCAATAACAATTACACATGGTTTACTATCTATATATATTTTGTTAGTGATACAGGCTTAACTATCTATATATATTTATTAGTAGGTTATTAGTAAGTTAGTAGTGATGTGTGGGAAAATGTAATATATTATAATGATTAATATTCCTTAAAAATTATATGGTTTATTAGATTTTTAAAATGTAGAGAGTAATTAGAATTTTTTAAAATTTTAATTTTAGGTTAAAAGGAAGTGAGAGGAGCTTTTCTATATCACTATAGTTTTGATAAGTTAAAAGGTCAAGAAGGTTGGTAGTGTGATAAATATTTTGAAAATTAGATTGAATGTGGGTATGAGATGGACAATCTAAGAGAAAGTGTTTTTTATCTTCAACCCTCTTAGGATGGCACAGGTGAAGGACGTTTTAGGAATTGACCAATGCCCAGTTTCACTATAAAGCTCATGAGAATTAGTTCTTATCTTGACAATATTCATTTTCTTCTTAACACTAATCAAGACTGGAAAATATTTTTGGTCTTCATGATTGGGGTTCTGAGAATTAGTTCTTATCTTGACAATATTCATTTTCTTCTTAACACTAATCAAAACTGGAAAATATTTTTGGTCTTCATGATTGGGGTTGCTCACCTCCTTATGATATCATACTTTCATTTTTCCCTCTAGCTCTTTATTTCCCCATAATTTCTCCTTAAATTTGGAAGTAATAAAATTTATAATATGATCTGGATTTTGCAAGATGATGTCCTCTTTTATTCCCCAATGGTCCATCAAGACTAGGCATCCTTATGCCACCTTCACTTGAACCGAATGTGTGGGTTTTGGCTAGAGTTAGAAGCAATTTTAGGAAACCTCTTGGTGTCCATGCATAACTTTTTCTTATACATAAGATACTTAGTCACAACCATGCTTTTAAACGGGGAAAGGTTTGCTTCAATCAAGAGGAGAGGGTAAGGAGTATCTCCTTTAACCTTGAGGTTGTAAGTTATAAATTGCTTTTGGATTTGTTCAATCTTCCTCCATGACTCTTTGGATATACTGAAACATCAAATCTCACATCCATATAAAATAACGTGAGTGACAAGAGTCTCAAAGAGGAGCTTTTCTTATCACAAATTCAAATATATACCAACTTACAATGGTTTTCAAGCCTATAGTAAGATTTCCAACCTCCATTTATCATTTTATCAATGTTGTAATTCCAATTGAGCTTATGATGGATGCTGATTCCCATATATTTATATGAAGAAACTTCCTCCATAGAATTATTGTCATAAATGAAAGTATCATAGGTGATCTTTTTGGATTTAATTATCATTATCTGTCAATTTTTTTGAATTAGAACTTTGCTACATTTAATTCATCAAATTGGGTTGGCAAACTTAGTTAGTGTAATGCACAATATATGCAGGGTGTAGCTTCTAACTTAATCTGTTGAAAATCACTTGCAAATTGCTTATAATTGAGTATTGAAAACAAAAGTTTAACTATGGTAACAACTGAAATTAAACTATCTCCAACATATTCATGGTTCTAAACATTTTAAAACCGTCAAATCCATGTAAATATTTTTCATGAAACAATCACAAAGTCCAAGGTTGATCTAGGGGATAAAAAATATGCTCAAAAATGAAAGTGCTACAAATCTCTCAAAATTGATGCCAAATTGTAGATCTCGTCATTCTAATTCTAGTGATGCTTGAATTGCTTCAATCCGACATTGTATGAAGAAGTTATTGTGTTCTGTAGATTTTGGCAAATAACTAAAAAGCCAACTTGCAAGGTTGACTGTGCAATGTACGGATGCCACATGGAAGTCTGTATGATGAAATCATAATGATGTCATCTGTTGACCTAGAAGTACGGGAGTTGATCAGAACATGTCATTTGGGTCAATGTCATGATGAGACTTAGCACATTATTATTGGTCGATGGTTTTGAGGAATGGGCCAATCACATAGTGACACATCACCCAATCCCAGGGCGCCATGTGGTACTCTGGATGAGGCCAAAAATTGGTTGACTGACTGACAATCCTTCACAAGAATCAAATACATGACCTCCCGAATGCGTAATTGATGCTTGACCAATTGGGTTGTAGGTGTTTCTTATTAACCATGGTGGGTGACTTTCATTTATGGTGACATGGTTCAGCGGTTGGGGGAGAGAGTCGGGTCGGCGGGCGCGCTCGACCAACCTATCCCAAGGTTATATTGTTGCGACGTGACCACTAGAAGAAACTCGGAGGGGCGGGGCGCATGGTACCCTGTCCACGTCCCAAGCTCATGTTATATTAATGTTATGCGACTGGGAGTGGATCCAAGGAGGCACTTGGCGTATGGCCTACGCCCCTCAATCATATTTGGTGCCACATGATCACCATCATGAGAGGCGTAAGGACCTTCGTAAATATTTTTGTTTAATATTTATTACAAAATTCCAAGCCCATCGAGGATTGTGGATTGAACTTGAGACCTCTGTGCTACTAATGGAGTGCCATACTAATACGCCACGGGCCATTTTTTTGCCAATTTTTGGCAGAGGACGAGTTTTCGCAAAGCAGCTAACAAACAACTTTGGAAAAAGAGGCCTAACTTGGTCATTTTTTAACCTTTTTTAGCTCAAGAAGAGCCTACATAGGGGTTTTTGGGCATTTTGGATAGAATGACAATGTTATTTTTTAAAATTGAGACTTGTGTGTTGATGTAACTGGGCATTTGAGCATATAATTGAAAAGGACACCATTGGAAGTTGGACCGAGAGGCGTAGCCCAAGAGGGGTGAACTTCGTCATCAATTTGTTGTGTTTTGATGCTTCTTATTGTCCATTTTAACTATTTAAAATTCTACAAAATTTACTTTATTTTGTGTTCTTTTGCAATCACGATCCATTGCTTCAAATAGATAAACTAGCCTGTAATCATTAAATGAAAGCTTCATTTTTAATTTTGGGTTAGTTTGGGATTAGAGCATGGTTTTTGTGAAGGTTTGAAATAATTTGCAAGGTTTTTGAATGTTTACAAGGTCTAAATTGAGAAGAGAAAAAGGAGCACTTGAAGAACCTAACCCTCAAATTGGCTGAAGGAGGCCACAAACCCTATAAGTCATGACACATGAAGAAGGAAAAGGAAAGGAGGTGATGTCTAAGGATAAGAGATATTTTAGAAAGTATTTCTTTGATATGACTGAGGTGGTGAACATATTGTATAATGAGAGAAGAACAAGGTTGCAAAGAGAAAATTAAAATCAACCAAAAGATAATGGTGGTAATGGGATCAAGCCTCCACCTTCTCCTCCTCCTTCACCTCCATCTACACCTCCATCCTCACCTCCTTCTTCACCTCCTTCTTCACCTCCATCTCATAGACCTACTCCTCCTACATCTCCAAGAGGACATGCTAAGTATCCTTTGATTAAGATTGATGTCAAGTTTGAACTTCCAATGTACAGTGGGGAAGTAAATGCTAGAAAGTTAGATACTTGAGTTTGTCAAGTTGAAGTCTATCACAGGATTCAAAAGATTGATGATTATGTAACAAAGATCCAACTTGCTTCTCTTTGCTTGGAAGGTTCGTCCCTCATCTGGTGGGAGGCAAAAACTGAAGAAGATTTGAAGAAAAGTGGTAAAATTATTTCTTCATGAAATTATTTTATAGTTGCATTAAGAAGACAATTTTATCCATTATCTTACATGCAAAAAACAATTATGGATTGGAAAAATTTTAGACAAGCTAAAGGCCAGAGTGTTCAAGATTACACACAAAAATTTAGAAGAAGAGCTTAGATATTGGGTGTTGAGTTAACCTCATAATATACTCTCCTTAAGTATATAGGTGGATTACATAGTTATTTGAGACATACTATTCTTATGTTTGATCCCACCAATCTAGATGAACTATGTGTTCAGGAAACTCATTTAGAATCAAGAGGCAAGAATGTTCCTCAAGAGTCCGACAAGAAACCTTTTAAATATGGAGACAAAGGAAAGGGGAAGCTTAAAGGAAAGAGCAAGAAGAATGCTATTGTCAAGAAAGAGGGATAGAAACTTAATTGTAAACATTGTTCAAAAGCTTAAATATTGGGTGTTGAATTAACCTCATAATATACTCTCCTTAGGTATATAGGTGGATTACATAGTTATTTGAGACATACTATTCTTATGTTTAATCCCACCAATCTAGATGAAGTATGTGTTCAGGCAACTCATTTAGAATCAAGAGGCAAGAATGTTCCTAAAGAGTCCAGTAAGAAACCTTTTAAATATGGAGACAAAGGAAAGGGGAAGTTTAAAGGAAAGAGTAAGAAGAATGTTATTGTCAAGAAAGAGGGATAGAAACTTACTTGTAAACATTGTTCAAAAGCTTAAATATTGGGTGTTGATTTAACCTCTTAATATACTCTCTTTAAGTATATAGGTGGATTACATAGTTATTTGAGACATACTATACTTATGTTTAATCCCACCAATTTAGACGAAGTATGTGTTCAGGCAACTCATTTAGAATCAAGAGGCAAGAATGTTCCTCAAGAGTCTGACAAGAAACCTTTTAAATATGGAGACAAAGGAAAGGGGAAGTTTAAAGGAAAGAGTAATAAGAATGCTATTGTCAAGAAAGAGGGATAGAAACTTACTTGTAAACATTGTTCAAAATATGGCCATGATGAAGACCAATGTTGGAAACTACATCTAGAATTGAGACCAAAGAAGTTCAATAACAAAGGGAAACAAAAGATTACTGCGACAACTCAACAAGATCTAAGATTTGATTCAGGTGATGAAACCAAAATCACAGCCATGGGAATGAAAGGTATAAATTCTGATGCAAGTACTAGTTCTTCTAGTAAGCCTATTGAATCTCAAAATGATAAAGAAAGAAGTAAACTTTTCCATATCAGGGTCATTACAAAACATACAAAGTTTGATACATTATTTGATATTAGATCTCAAGTCAATCTAATCTCTGAAGCAATTGTCAAGAAACTTAATTTAGAGACTACACATCATGCAAAACCTTACCCTTTTGGTTGGGTATGTGATGATGCCAAATTTCAAGTGACAAAAAAAGGTAAACTCAAATTTTCCATCACTGCTAATTTTATAGATGAGGTAGAGATTGATGTTGTACCACTTGATATTTGTGGGATTTTCTTAGGGAGTCCATACTTATATGACCGAAAATCCATATTCTATTGTCATGAGAACAAATATCATCTTTTCAAATATGGAGTTGATTACATTGTTAGAGCACATTGTAAGAAGATGAACTTATCTCTTGTTAGTGGTGGTCAAATGAAAAGACTTGTGAATGCTAGTAAGAATTTTGTATTGTTGATAATTAATGATAAATAAACTATTGAATCTGAATCTTTCTCAAGATATGATTCTAAACCAAACCTAAATTGGTTGTAGTTGTTAACACTTATGACAAGATGTTTTAGGAACCTGAAGGGTTACCTTCAAAAAGAGGAATCCAACATGAGATTCAACTGTAGCAGGATGCACCACTTCTGAATATTGGCATGCATAGAATGTCAGTTTTAGAGAATGCATAAATTAAGAAGCAAATTCAAGAGTTGCTTGACAAAGGGGAAATGAGACCTAATACATCTCCTTGTGGGTCTCCTATTGTTTTGGTTCCAAAGAAAGATGGCACATGGCACATGTGTGTGGATTTTCGAGCTTTGAACAAGATCACGGTAAAGAATCACTATCTGTTGTAAATAATACTGAGAGGGGGTGGGGGGGGGGGGAATCAGTATTTACAATTCAATAATTTCACAATCAGATTTATATACACTACTTCAGTGAAGTGAACTTGCGTGTGCACACAACTATGATTAAGGAAACCAAAGTATACCCAGAGAACTTATGATTTAGTTAATTCATCATGTGTGGATTTTTAATCAGTGCATCAGTACTTTATTATATAGTAACTATGTGCAGTAATAACATAATAAACCATCACACATAAGAAACACACATGAACACCAAGATTTAAGGTGGAAACCTGATGCGAGATAAAAACCACTTGTTGTTGTTGTCTCTGTCTTCTTTTTAATATAAAGAAAATCTATTTATAATCTTGTACTGGTGTAGACTCATGCCAATACACAGGCACCCACCTGCAGAAGGCTACAACCTTCTCTCATTCTCCAGCTTCTACTGGAAGGGAGCTACAACCCCCTAGCTCTTGTACTAGCCGATATGTTTATTAGTACGTAGGCATTGACCTACAAAAGGCTACGACCTTCTCTCTTCCTCCAGGGACCACGTTTCCTAAATTTTCAGACTGGATGCTCCTGGTACACAATGACACAATATGAAGGCCTTGTTTCATCAAATTTTCACACTGGACCCATTAGAAAATTTGAAGCTCAAACTCTATAATAATAACTACATCAACCAATAATCATTCAATATGAACAGTCAGATCACTGTTGCTAGAACACTGTGCTGAACCTATAAAATTGCAACATCATTCAAAACCAGCTGCAACCATAAAAATCATACATCATAATGCATACACTACTTTAATGAACCTAACCTGCATGTATACGCTACTTCCATTAACCAAACCTGCATATACCTCCAAAACTACTGACATAAAAACTTCTGAATTAAATATATACCAACCAGTAATATTATGAACATCTATTGTCAATTTACAGAGATCTAGACAGTTAGCAACAAAGATCACCCTTCTCACTTAATCAATTAATCAATCAAACTCATCTCCTTATGCATTTAGTTCTACTTTCAGATCTAAGAAGACATCATTGACAGACAGTAGTAAACCAACAACACTGATCATATAGATTAGTCATTTCTGAATAAGATACTTTTATTTTGCATATGCTACTTGGAAGATTCAAACCAGTGTTTATATGTGCCTTCACCAAGGCGAACCAGCATATAGATCTGCAAATACTAACTTACATCTTCGCTGCTATTCCAGATTTCAAACATACCCGAATCATGACATTTAAAGAATAATACATGTGTCATATCTAGCCCAACCAATATCAAATTATTCAATGATAAGTCATTTCAGATCTCATGATCCTGATCCAACATTGAATTCAAGATGCACAAAATATTTCAGATTATATCATAATCATAGCCCCTGCAACATAAAATATACTTCATATAGAAGTATTCCTGAGAAACCCTTTCACTTGCGCACTTTGCCCTTTGATCTTCTCCTCCTTATATAGTTTTTGGCCTTTCTCAATGCCTCAGACCAAAACAATAGTTAGAACCTGTGGTATTCTTAGATGGGATCAAGTAGTCATTACTCCACTCAATATTGTGGTCTAATACCATGGTATTGACCCTTGGTATTCTTTAATCTTGTATTTCCTTGATTTTCCAACCCATACACACTTTTCCTCTTGTGAAAGTGTGTGCATACGTATACGCTATTTTTGTTTTATGAAACTACGTGTATACACTACCTTGACAAGGTGAACCTGCGTATATAGCTTAAAATACCTTACAACATCCTTGTCCTTCAACTTCTTGATTTTGATCAGTAGACCTTTGATCCATCTTCATGTTTTTCTGTAACAATGTCCTTTTACCTCTGAATTGACTTGTTACAATGTGAGGTGCCCTTTATCAAATCTAAATTGACCTGTGAGTGAGTTTCCATCAAGGACAACACTTATATCATAATGCAAACAATCTCCCCCTTTGGACTTGATGGAAACCATATTGGTGTTGATTACTTCAAGCTCTAAAACATGTTTGAGATATCAAGCAACCCCATAATACTCTCCCCCCTTGACATCAAGGGCAAAGGGCGGACCAAGACATTCTCCCCCTTTGAGATACACTATGTTGTCCATGCTCCCCCTACGTACATGTAGAGTCTGTAGAGATATTTTTCGAAAGAATAACATGACTCTATAACTCAACCATGTGAGTATGAACTTCCTATCACCAATGACTCATACATACAACAATCACCCAACCAAGTGGGGATACACCAAATTTGACTCATCCACCTAGCAAAGTGGGGATATACCAATTGTTTATACATGACTGCAATATATCAATTATTACATCACCCTTCCCATTCATAGTGGGGATACAAATTACATCATATGTCAATAGGACTCATTCAAACATAGACTATGACAGAAGGATACATATTACACCCTAGATCTTTACATGACCTATGCAAAAATGAATATCTGAAACCATAGCTGAAATCGGCATCCATAATGCCAACAATGTAGAATTTCTATGAAGGCTAATGCTCCCCCTGAACTTGTGCATTTTCAACAAATCATTCATCAAGGAATCTTCATCAGTCAAATAAAAATCAATGAACAAAGCATATCAACAGATTGTAATCATCAATATCAGACTGAGCACCGATGTCAGAGTTCGACCCACTGTTTTTCTATCAAAAAAACATATATGCTCTTGTAGCCACAGAAACTTGCGTATATACGCGACTATCCTTCCCGAAACACACGTATAGGAACCTTCCTCTGAAAAATGGATTTAACAGCAGGATGATGCAGAAACTACTCCCAGCTTTTGTCTGAGATATTCAAATGTTTCTCTGGAAAGTGGTTTGGTAAATATATCAGCAATCTGCTCTTTAGAGGGAACATACTCCAATTTAACTTTTTGTTAAAGCACTTGTTCTAGTAGAAAATGGTACTGAATGGGTATGTGCTTGGTCTTGAAGTGCATGATTGGATTTTTCGAAATACTGGCATTTGTATTATCACATAGAATGGAGAACATGTGATTTGAATGTCTTGTAATGTTTGCATCATCTAGAGTAGTTGTGTGCAGTAAGATGCAACAACTACATATTCTGCTTCAGCTGTAGATAAGGCAATCGAACTTTGTTTATTGCTGAACTAAGATACTGATAATGATCCCATATAGAGTGCACCTCCACTAGTGCTTTTTCGATCATCAACATTTCCTCCCAATCTGCATTCGTATATGCATGAAGAGTAAGATCTATATCTTTAAGAAACCATAGACCAAAGTCTTGAGTTCCTTGAAGATATTTGAATATTCTTTTTACAGCCTGAAGATGTGATTCGTTTGGATTTTCTTGGAACCTTCCAATAATTCCTACTACATGCATGGTATCAGGTCTAGTACCTGTTAGATAAAGCAAACTTCCAATCATAGATTTGTATGCTAGTTGATTCACTGTACGTGATTCATCGTTAGAACTAAGACTGCATCTTGTTACCATTGGAGTACATACTGGTTTAGAATATTCCATTCTGTACTTGAGATATTTAGTTTGTGAAAGAAAAATACCATCTTTTGTTTGTTGTACTTGTAGACCAAGAAAATAAGTAAGTTCACCAAGTAAGGACATTTCAAATTCTTGCTACATAACAGAAGCAAAGTTATAACTCATACATTCTTCATTTCTACCAAAGATGATATCATCAACATAAACAACAATAATTAGCAGTTTATCATTCTCAATCTTTGTGTATAAGGTGTTGAAGCAGTGGTATGTACAACAAATTCTGCTTTCAACAAACACCAATCTCATTCGTTTGAATAAGCTAGAAGTTGTTTTTATGGTATGTTAAATCATTTTTTGATGCCTACACGTTAATCACTTTTGAAGACCATGTATTAAACAAGCCGTGAAGTTGTGTTCCATTGAGTTCTTAAAGGGTGCATATATGTAAACATCGAGTTTTTTAAAGATGACTTATGGTCATTATAGGTGGTGGAATATTTAAAGGCTCATAAGTGAAGTTTTATAATATTAAATGTTTTATGTCCAAAAAAAGAAAAAAAGTTTGCTACATAACTGAGGTTCTACGTTGAGGTGTGGTTGTTGGAATGTAATCCCAAGTCTAGTATTCTACCTCTGCCGATGCGTATGACCTCTGGTTCGTATGCGTTGAAGGGAGTAGCGTATGGTGCGATAAACGTGGAAGTCAAGTCAGTGGTATATAATTGCCTCCTATGTACTTATTAGAATGCTACTTTGAATATGTACTGATTTGTTATGTGAGTTATGCAACTCTGATTTCTGGTCGTAGTACATTCTAAATGAACAAGCATATTGCATATTTCCTTGGTGATGAAACTTCATATGGTGGATCTAAGACTGCTGGTTTTAATACACAGCTATTTTAATTATCCCTCATTATTTTTTCAAAGTTAAACAGAGTTTGCCACCAAAAGTACAATTTTTACAGTGTATTTCCAGAAGTATTTTTTCTACAGCACAGGTTTTACAATGTATTCAATCATATCTATTGTGGGAATAATTCTCACTGGCAAGGAGAACTATCCTGAGTGGTCCTGGATGATAAAACACACCCTCATTTCCAATGAGTTGTGGAAAGGAGTGTGTGTTGGAGACGGAGACAAAGAGCCAGAACAACCTACCTCAGACAAAGAGTTCGCCATTTGGGAAAATAAGAATAGCAAAGCCTATGCATTAATTGTAGCATCTATAAGTGAAGAGGTGAGTCGCCATATTTCTCCATTTTCAACTGCTTTCGAAGCCTTACAAAAGCTGAAAGAACTCTATGACTCACATTCCGCACTTGAAGTTGTTCAACTCGCGATTGAACTCTTCACTCTTGAATTACAAAATAATGATCCTCTTGCTCTTAAATCCAAAGTAAAATCTATAATGCATGATATCAAAGCCACCAAGGTTGAATTGATTTTGAGGAGTTACTGCCTGGTCTGAATTGGATATTCCTCTTATCGTTTTTCTCAAGGCACTTTATCCTACTTACTCCAATTATCTTGAGTCATTGCAAGCAAATGGAAATCTCAAAGATATTACCTTTGACTCTCTTGTGAAAAAAAATTGATGAAAGAGAGAAAGCTTTTGGAAAGAAGATAACCCATGAATCTTTTAAAGAGGTTGTGTGCCTTGCTCATAAAGAAAAGAATCTTGCCTAAGATTCTTCTAGAGGGAGAGGTGGTTGAAGAGGAAGAGGAAGATATTTTAGAGGCAGGGGGGGCAGACACTCTCAAGGAGAAAAGTCAGATTTGCACTGCATACACTACAAAAGAAATGGATTACATGATGCCTCTACATGCAGGTTACCTTGGGACAAAATTGAGTAGCAAAGAAACCAACAAAAAGGTAAAACTAATGACACAGACAAAGGTAAAGCACCTGAATCTACTCATTATGTTGTGGCACAATGTAATACTAGAGTAAATGAAGATTTATTTAATTCTTCACTTGCTTCTTCGAAAAATGATTGGTTGCTTGATTCAGGTGCAACTTGCCACACGACTCGATAGAAAAGATTTTTTTGAAGAATTTACTAACAATGTTGATGGAGTAGTATACTTTGCATACCAATCAAAACTCAAGCCATCAGGGCTTGGCACAATCAGGTTTAAATTGCCTGGTCTTCCAAACTTTCTTCTACATCATGTTCTATATCTCCCATAGCTAAAGAGAAACTTGTTGTCCTTGGTCCACATCCTCTAGCAAGGTCACTCCATTCATATGTTTGATGACAAGCATAAGGTGAGAAAAGCATCTGACCACTCACTTGTCATGAGGGGAATAGAAGAAGAAAGGCTTCTCAAGCTACAGGGTACCTCTTCTCGTGCACAACATTTCTCATACAACTCTCATTATGAAGAAGGTACACTTCCATCAAGTTTATTATGACATGCTAGATTTGGACATTTGAGCTATGACAACCTTCACTTGTTGAAGAAAATGGTGTTTCTGGTTTGCCTACAATTCCTAGGAAACTTAAGCAATGTGATGCTTACATTCTAGGAAAGCATAGCAAATAGTCTTTTCATGATTCACATTCAAGAGCACATAGAAAACTTGAACTCATTCATTCAGATTTATGTAGAAATTTTGAATAATTTAACACATATTCAACAGAGATTATCCCGATCATGTACTATTGCGGAAAACATACACAATACATAAGCTCCTCTACGTTGATCATCAATATAGCAGCATCAATAACAATAAAACATCAAGAGCATTCACACATTAATACAGTATGTATCCCGGGGAAAGCATCTCGCTAAAAACCCCAACTATCTGTATATTAATGATTGAGTCATGTAACATTACACAGCATAATACTTCTCACAGTATCTCCACCTCTGTTGCACATAATACAGCTCAGATCTGAATCAATCACTGGCTCAAATCTCCTTCGCTGCTTGCCTGCCTCCGCTGCTCAATACCTGCTCAAGAATGATGATATTTCCAAGGCAAACCATTGTATTTACTTGGCAAAATCACTGTGAGCACAAGCTACAATGTT
>APFE030703935.1:63159-81872 GCA_000404065.3 Pinus taeda | reverse complement strand
TTTATGTGGTCCAATGCCTGTTCCTTCTGCAAATGGAAATAAATATATGATGACATTTATTGATGACTACACCAGAATGTGTCGGGTTTATTTATTGAAGAACAAATCTGATGCTTTTCAAACATTCAAGAACTTTCATACATGGATTGAAAATGATGCACAATCTCATATTGGCTCTATTCACACCGATAATGGAAAATAATATACTTCAAATGAATTTGAAAACTATATTTTCCAACATGGGATCAAACATCAAACAATTGTGCCCTATAATCCCCAACAGAACGGTGTAGTTGAAAGAATGAATAGGACAATCTTAAATATGGTGCGCTCCATGATTTTTTTCAAAAATGTAAAATTGATGTTTTGGGCTGATGCAGTTCTATGTGCTGTATATATAAAGAATATATGTCCATCTAATGCTATCAGAAACAATACTCCCTATGAAATGTGGTATGGGCATGTTCCTTTGGTAAAGCATCTTAGGGTCTTTGGTTCCACCTATTATGCGTTGATACCAAAGGTAAATAGAAACAAAATTGGTGCAAGAAGTCGTACGTGTATCTTCCTGGGGTATTCAAACACCTCCAAAGCATATTGTCTCTATGAAAAAGTCAATAAAAAGTTTATTGTATCTAGAGATGTAATCTTTCTTGAATCATCCAAACCTGAGAATGTTGTTGACTGGCAACTTGATCGCTTGGATAGATTCGCAAATGAAAAATCATTTCAAGAATTTGATAGTCAGATTCCACATCTTGAAGGGGGGATTCCTATACTAGATCAACTTGTGGAATCTTCTTTTGAAGAACTCTCTCCCCCGCATGAAAATCCAACAACGGATGATACTTTAAGTGATGTGATTAATAGAATTGGGAGACTCAATCTTGATTCAATCCCAACTCAATCAATGGAGTAGCCTGGACCATTTGAGAAAGGTCCCCCAAAGTGGCTGACAAAGACACTTGAAAGTGTTCATCCTAATGAGGTTGGAAAGACAGGGACTAGAAATTTAAATCGGCAAAATGGAGGTGATGTAGATGACTATGATTCACCTATTGATATGGATGTTTCTTATGATTATGAATTGAATTTGTTTACAGATTTCGAACCAACTTCCTTCAAAGAAGTTGTTTCTCATGATGAATGGAAAGAAGCGATGTAAAAGGAGTATGATGCCCTGATAAAGAATGGCACTTAGAAGCTGGTTGATCCTCCATTAGGAACCAAACCAATTGGCTGCAAGTGGGTCTACAAGAAAAAGTATAAAGCAGATGGCTCACTTGACAAGCACAAAGCCAGGCTTGTGGCAAAAGGTTTTGCATAGAAGGAAGGGGTCAATTATGAGGAGAATTTTCCCCCACAACAAAATGGGCTACCATTCGCACACTCTTTGCCCTAGCAGCTCAGAATGGTTGGAAATTCCATCAAATGGATGTAAAAACTGCTTTCTTTAATGGAGATCTAAAAGAGAATGTTTTTATGTCCCAGCCTGAAGGATTTGTTGTGAAAGGACATGAACATAAAGTATGAAAACTTGTGAAATCCTTGTATGGCCTCAAACAAGCACTGCGAGCCTGGTATTAAAAACTAACTGAGCATCTTCTGAAACTCAATTTCAAACATTATGATCTTGATGATGCACCTTTATTTGTCAAGAAAGTTGGCAAAATAGTTGTATATCTTATGTTATATGTAGATGATATTTTGATGACAGGGAACAATGAAAGCTACATTGCATCCATAAAGAAGGAATTGAGGAAATATTTTGAAATGATTGATTTGGGCAATGTTCATTACTATCTTGGTATTGAAGTAACTCAACATCCAAAGTCCATATTTCTTTCTCAAAAGAAGTACATTGGAGATCTGTTGAATAGGTTTGGCATGATAGAATGCAATCCTCTTACTACTCCAATGGAACAAAACTTAAAGCTCACATCTATTGAAGGAAAAGAATTTGAGGATGCAACAAAGTATAGACAGCTTGTAGGAAGTCTTAACTACCTAACTACTACCAGACCAGACATTTCGTTTGCTGTTGGAATCCTCTTCAGGTTTATGCAAAAGCCTTGTGAGGGACATTGGTTTGCTGCAAAAAGAGTTCTAAAGTACTTTAACGGAACTCAAGACTTTGGAATCAAGTATACACAGGTGGGTGACTTCAGCTTGATTGGATACTCTGATTCAGACTTCGATGGAGACAAAGAAACTGGGGTATCTACTTCAGGTTATGCTATGAGTCTTGGATCAGGAGCTTCTCCTGGAGATCACGCAAACAATCAGTTCTAGTAGATTCCACAACAGAGGCAGAATATGTGGCAGCAGCTGAGGCAACTAAAGAAATTGTGTGGCTCGGGAAAATTCTTCAAGATTTGCAGGTAAAACAAGTACAATCAACTCCACTCATGATTGAAAATACCTCAGCAATAAAGTTGGCCAAGAACCCAAAGTTCCATGATCGAACGAAGCACATCAATACTAAATATCATTTGAGTCGACATCATGTTGAGGCCAAAACAATCCATCTCTGCCATTGTTCCACTAATGAGAAAATTGTAGACATCTTCACAAAAGAGGTTAGAAGAGAAAAGCTTGAAAGATTCAGAACAATACTTGGACTCACCAACATCCCTTCAAATTAAGGGGGGGGATGTTGACACCTAATCATCAGGATTGGGTGAATAAGTGTAACTGATGTAAATAATAATGGAAAATATGAAGAGTCACCAAGAGATTAAATGAACAATCTCTCCCTCATGTATATAATAGAGACCAACCTGAATGAATATAACGAATTGATTTTGAGGAGTTACTGCCTGGTCTAACACTTTTGTGAAACCTTGTTGTTGTAGATGTTTGTCAAGATGATAATACTAGACCCTCGGAGCTTGTTTCGGACCATATAGATCCTTTTTTAGCTTGCATACAAGTTTTGCATCATTTCCTAGAACGAATCCTTCTGGTTGTTCAATATAAACTTCTTCTTCTAAATCTCCATTAAGAAAAGCTGATTTTACATCCATTTGATATACTTTGAATTTTTGAAAACTTGAAAGAGCAAGAAACATTCTTATGGCTTCAAGTCTAGCAACAGGTGCAAAATTTTCTTCAAACTCTATACCTTCTTTTTGAGCATACCCTTTACAAACAAGTCTTGATTTGTTTCTAATAACCTCCCCATTTCATTCAACTTACTCTTAAATATCCATTTTGTTCCTATAACATTTTATCATGAGGTCTAGGAACTAATTCCCAAGTATCATTATTTTCAATTTGGTCAGGTTCTTCATCCATGGCCTTAACCCAACATTCATAATTGCTAGCTTCATTAACATTATGTGGTTCTATGAAGGATAGTAATGCTAGATAACTCGAATTTCTTGTAAGAGTTCTTCTTGTTTGTACTCCAGACCCTTTTTCTCCTAGAATTTGAGATTCTGGATGATTCTTTTGAACATACCTGGATGGAGTCTTTTCCTTGTCAGTTGTATCTTCTTTTGATGCTTCATTGGTTTCTTCCTCTATATCATTTTGATTTGATACGAGAAAGTCTGTATTCCTCATTGTCATCTTCCTTTGTTGATTTCATTTGTTCCAGATTTCTGCATGCTTCAATAATTACTACATCAATGCATTCAACAATTTTTCGAAGTATCTTATTATAACATTTGTATCCTTTAATTCTAGATGAATAACCAATGAGAATTCATTCGTCTGCTCTGGGTTCAAACTTACCAAGTTTTTCATCAGTCTTTTTGATGAAACATTTGCTTCCAAAAGCTCTGAAGTGTTTTACAGTAGGACGCTTACCATACCAAAGTTCATATGGAGCTTGATCACTATTTACCCAAACCTTAGCTTTGTTGGGAATAGTCACGGCAGTAAATGCAGCTTCACCATAGAAGGTGGTAGGAGTTCCAGATTCATCAAGAATAGCTCGAGTGATTTGTTGGACCGTTATGTTCATTATTTCCACTAGCCATTTTGTTGAAGAGTTCTGGCAACAAAGAACTGTCTTTTTATTCCTTGTTCACAAAAATAAAAAAATTCATCTGATATGAATTCTCCCCCTCAATCAGATTTGAGACACTTGATTTTTCCATCTAACTCATTTTTGACTAAAGCTTTGAAGGCTTTAAAATTTTTATATGCTTCATCTATATGCTTTAGTAAACCAATCCAACACATTCTAGAAAAATCATCAATGAATAAAATGAAGTATTCTTCTCCGCGGGGTGACTTTTTCCTTGTTGGCCCACAAAAATCAGTATGGATGAGTTCAAGAGGCTTACTTGTTTATCCTTTTTTCTCATTAAAATGAAATCTGGTTTACTTACCGACTTGACATGGTTTGCAAATGGTTTTTTCTCAAATGCTGATATCTGGAAGATCATGAACTGCCTTGAGCCTGCATGTTTTCTTATTTGAGAAAAGCTCAGATGCCCCAATATTCTGTGCCATAACTAGTTTTCATCTATTTTTCTTAGATAGCATTATTTTTGTCCTCCATTTAGTATATATAGATTACTTGGAGTTCTTGTACCTTTGATTATGATCTTTCCTGTATCAAGCTCACGAACCACACCTCTGTTTGATCAAAACACGACTTCATTTCCTTGATCAAACATTTGACACTCAACAAGTTATGTTTTAAACCATCAACATACATGACATTTCCAGCTTTAACCTTTTCTTTCAAATAAACATAACCTTTGTTATGTTTTAAACCATCAACATACATGACATTTCCAGCTTTAACCTTTTCTTTCAAATAAACCTAACCTTTACCTTTAATGACAGTTGGTGTGTCATTTCCAAAGGAGACATTCTTTTCCTTTTCTAAAGCATTATATGAATGAAGTTTATCTTTATCACCTGTCATGTGTTTAGAGCATCCATTGTCAATATATCACTGATTTTCTTGTCCTTCTACAAATAGAGCTATGCCACATCTTTTTGATTGATCTTCCTTCTTTCTCCATACCTTGGGATTTGATGATGTTTTCTCCTTTTGAATTGTTTGCCGAAATTTTCTCCCGCATTTAGATTCTTCATGACCAAAGTTATTGCAAAACGAACATTCAATTTCATCTTCAAGAGGAGAAAAGTTATTATAATAACTTTTCTTGATTCCTGTTACACTTCTTTGATTTCATGCTTCTCTAGTCATGATAGTTTTGTAAGCAACACATTGAGCAACCTTATGCCCAAATTTATGGCATGAAAAGCATTGTCCATTAAAGAAGTTTATGTGATCGTAGAATCTTTTGGTATTGTTTGCTTGTTGGTTGATGCTTCTATTGATGTTCATCCTTGGAGTAAATTGAGCATGATTTACCTGATGAGTACTTTTGGGCTTTTGCTGACGGTTGACATACTGTTCACTAGTCTTTGCTGCATCAAGATAGCTTCTGGTGGTGACTGACAGATTTTGTGATTGGGATGATTCTTCAGTATATCCAAGACTAGTCTTTATAAGAGGAGAATGCTAAACTTTGATGATTTTATTTAAAGTTTCTGATCCTTTAGCAAATCTAATATTAAGAGATTTTGTCTTCTCAAGTTCTTTTCTAGACCCACAACTTCACATTCTCGTTTTTAATTGTTCTTTTCTCTTTCAATGAGTTGATGTGTCAAAGTGTCTATGATCATATGGTTTTCTTCCAAACAGAATTTGAGTTTAGTGATTTCTTCAAGAAAGTCTTCCTCTTCTAAGGCATCCAAAAAATCATCATTGTCATAAGCCATGAGTAGTTTATAATCTTGTTTAGTTTCATCTTCATCACTATTAGATAATCCATCACTATCTTCATGAGTATAGTAGCTTCTTCTATTAACAACATGTTTCCTATTGCCTTTTACAGACTCCTTTCCCTTTTCATGATTATCTTTATGAGGACATTTTGTAGCATAATAGCCAACCCTACCACAAGCAAAGCATTTGAATGGTAGCTTACCTTTGAATCTTCCGGAACCCCGCTGAAGCTTTTTGACAAAGTTTACCTCATCTTCTTCTTCTGAAATATATCCTGATTGATTGAGATCTTCCTTTTCTTTTCCCTTTGCTAAAGCTTTGAAAGCGGCTTCCCTAATATCTGATGAACCTCCTTTCCTCATTTCAAAGGTAGTTAAGATTCCATGAAGTTGAACAATAGTAATAGAATGAAGATCCTTCTTTTCTTCTATGGCAGATAATTTTGACTCAAATTTAGAATACAAAGATCTCGATATTTTCTCTACTAAAGTAGTCTCCTTTATTTCTTCACCCAAATTATTCATACAGTTTACATCTACTCGTAAAAAGTAACTAGCAATAATTTCATCATTATGCATTTTGATAGTTTCATATTGTATTCTGAGAGTTTGGAGATTAGCATGTTTTACCTAGAAGTCTCCTTTGTATCTTTGAATGATTTTGTCCCATATCTCTTTGGCCATCTTAAGTTGCATGACTTTGACGAATTCTGGTTTTGACAGACTTCCCAATAAAGCATTGATTGCTTTGGCATTGGTTTTGTATAAATTCTTACATGATGTATCTGTATTGCTGCTGGAAATTGGTATCCTCCTTCCACAATTTCCCAAACATCAGCTCCAAGCGACTATAGATAGGCTTTGGTTCTTATATTCCAATATACTAAGTTGTTTCCATTGAAGATTGATGGTCTGATAGATCCCATGCCTTCGTGATTATTCATCTTGAGAGATCTCCCTTCAAGTGATCAAGCTTCTTCTGAAGGACCTGCTCTGATACCAATTGTTGGAAATAATACTGAGAGGGGGGGTGACTTAATATTTACAATTCAATAATTTCACAATCAGATTTATATATGCTACTTTAGTGAAGTGAACTTGTGTGTGCACGCAATAGTGATTAAGGAAACCAACGTATACCCAGAGAACTAATGATTTAGTTAATTCATCATGTGTTGATTTTTAAACAGGTACTTTATTATACAATAACATAATAAACCATCACACATAAGCAACACACATGAACACCAAGATTTAAGGTGGAAATCCAATGCGGGAGAAAAACCACCTGCTGCTATCATTTCTGTCTTCTTTTTAATGTAAGGAAATTGTTTTTACAATCTTGTACTAGTGCAGACTCATACCAGTACATAGGCATCCACCTGTAGAAGGCTACAACCTTCTCTCGTTCTCCATATTCTACTAGAAGGGAGCTACAACCCCCTAGCTCTTGTACTAGCCGATATGTTTATTAGCACATAGGCGTCGACCTACAGAAGGGTACGACCTTCTCTCTTCCTCCAGGGACTACGTTTCATAAATTTTCAGACTAGATGCTCCTGGTACAAAACAAAACAATATGAAGGCCTTGTTTCATCAAATTTTCACACTAGACCCATCAGAAACTTTGAAGCTCAAACTCTATAATAATAACTGCATCAACCAACAATCAGCCAATCTGAACAGTCAAATCACTATCACCAGATCACTGTGTTGAACCCATAAAACTACAACATCATTCAGAACCAACTTCAACCTTAAAAATCATACATTAGAATGCATACGCTACTTTAATGAACCCAACCTACATGTATACGCTACTTCATTTAACCAAACCTACGTATACCTCCAAAACTACTGAATCATAAAAGCTTCTGAATCAAATCTGTACGAACCAATAATATTTTGAACATCTACTATCAAATTACAGAGATCTAGATAGTCAGCAACAAAGATCATCCTTCTCACTTAATCAATCAATCAATCAGACTTATCTCCTTATGCATTTAGTTCTACTTTCAAATCTAAGAAGACATCATTGATAGACAATAGAAAACCAACAACACTGATAAGATAGATTAGTCATTTATGAATAACATGCTTTTGTTTTGCATACACTATTTGGAAGCTTCGAACGAGCATGTATAGGCGCCTTCACCAAGACGAACCAACATATAAATTTGCAAATACTAAATTACATCTTTGCTGCTATTCTAGATTTTATACATACCTAGATCATGACATTTTAAGAATAATACATGTGTAAGCAATCAGATCTAGCCCAACCAATATCAGATCATTCAATGATAAGTTGTTTTAGGTTTCATGATCCTGATCCAACATTGAATTCAAGTTTCACAAAATATTTCAGATTATATCATAATCATAACCACTGCAACATAAAATATACTTCAGATAGAAGTATTCCTAAGAAACCCTTTCACTTGCACACTTGTCCCTTTGATCTTCTCCTCCTTATATAGTTTTTTGCCTTTCTCAATACCTTAGACCAAAACAACACTTAGAACCTGTGGTATTCTTAGATAGGATCAAGTAGTCATTACTCCACTCAATATTGTGGGCTAATACCATGGTATTGACCCTTGCTATTCTTTAATCTTGTATTTCCTTGATTTTCCAACCCATACACAATTTTTCTCTTGTGAAAGTGGGTGCATACGTATATTCTCTTTTTTTTTCTATGAAACCACGTGTATACACTGCCTTGACAAGGTGAATCTGCATATACAGCTTAAAATACCTTACAACATCCTTTTCCTTCAACTTCTTGATTATGATCAGTAGAGATTGATCCATATTCCTATTCTTCTATACCAATGCCTTGTTACCTTTGAAATGACCTGTTACAATGTGAGTTGCCCTTTATCAAATCTGAATTGACTTGCGAGTGAGTTTCCATCAGGGACAACACTTGTTTCATAATGCCAACACTATCCTCTTCCTCACATTGATGATTTTCTAGATCAGTTAAAGGATGTTTATTTTACTATGTTAGATTTGAGAAGAAGTTATCATCATATAAAGATTGTTGAAGACGATATTTGGAAATCTGCGTTCAGGATAATAAAAAGAAAGGTCTGTTTGAATGGTTAGTTATGTCGTTTGGATTTTGCAATGCACCTTCCACCTTCACGAGAGTTATAAATGATGTATTGCGACCATTCCTTGATGGTTTTATCATAGTCTACTTAGATGATATTCCAATTTTGAGTAAGACTTGTGAAAATCATGTCAAGCAAGTTTTATATGTCTTGAAAAAGGAAAATTTGTATTTGAGGATGTATAAATGTGAATTTGGGAAAACCTATTTGGTTTATTTGGGTCATATTGTAGGAGGTGGTGAATGGAAAATTGATCCCTCCAAAGTTGATGTTATTGTGAACTTCCCTAAACCCAACAATGTAACATAAGTTAGGAGCTTTTTGGGAGCAACCCAATATTGGAGAAAATTTATCGCTAACTTCTCATTCATTTCAAGACCGTTACATGGTTTGACAAGTGTGAAGCAAGTATTTTAGTGGGGAGGAAAGTAGCAGAAATCCATCAACACTTTGAAAGAGAAAATTAGTACAACACCAATTCTAGCACTTTTAGATCTTAAGCAACCATTTGAAATTAAAACTGATGCAAGCGAATATGCTATGGGTGTAGTTTTGATGCAACATGGTAAGCCAATATGTTATCATTCTGAAACGCTTTCCAATGTAGTAATTAACTATCCAACTTATGATAAAGACTTTTATGCTTTGTTACAAATTTTGAAGAAACAGAAACACTATTTGATGGGTAAAGAAATGATTATTCATACTGACCATCAACCTTTGTAATATTTACAATCACAAACCAAGCTAAAATAATCTAGACATTTCATATGGATGGGATTCCTGCAACAATTTCATTTGATAATCAGGTATAATAAAGGTGTATACAACAAAGTTGCATCTATGTTATCAAGGTCTATTGTTAATGCATATGTTATTCTTAAGCATAACTCAGTCATGCATGAAAGTTATATTGAACAATATGCTCAATATGAAGATTTTAAATATCTTTATGCAACTTTGAGTCAAGGAAACCATGTTGAAGAGTTGGATTATCATGTTCATGACAAGTTGTTGTATCATCTTAGCAAGTTATGTGTTCCACAGGGTGAAATAGCCAATGTTATAAGGGAAGCTCATACTTCTCTTATTGCTGGTCACTTTGGTGTAGGAAAAACAATTGCTCAATTACAAAGGTATTATTATTGGCATCATATGAATGAAGCTGTATCAAGATATGTAAAAGGAAGTTCTATGTGTGCTGCCAACAAGCCAAGTAATAGGAAATTGGGTTTGTACACTCCAATTCATATCCCTTCTCATCCTTGGGAAAGTATTTCTGTGGATTTTTTGGGGGGACTACCAATGTCTAGGAAAGGTCATGATTATTTATATGTTTTAGTGGATCATCTCAACAAAATGTGCATGTTGATGCCATGTGAGAAACAAGTTACAGTTGAACAAATCGCAAATATCTTCTTCCAAAATGTAGGGGTTCATTTTGGGTTACCTACTTCGATTATTTCTGATAGAGATTCTCGATTTATCAGGAAGTTTTGGTCAAGTTTATGGGAACTCATGGACACAAAGTTGAAGAAGAGCACAACATTTCATCCACTAACTGACGACCATACATAATTAGTGAATAGAACAATAGTGCATCTCCTTCGAGGATATTGTCGTAAGCATCCTAAACATTGCGATGAGCATTTACATTACATCCAACATGCTTACAAACATGCCAAGAATTCATCTACACAAGTATCTCCATTTGAACCTTGTTTGGGTTATTTTCCAAAATATCCTTTGGATTTCATCTTTGGTAAAGATATTGTAGTAGATGGATTTAGTGATGTGGACAAAGCCAAGTATTTCATTGGAAAAATTCAGCTAGTGCATCAAAGGGTATAGGAACAGCTGGAGAAAATCCAAGCCAAGTACAAAGCAAGACATGATAAGCATAGGGTTGATCATGATTTCCAAGTGGGAGATCAAGTTTGGTTGTACATCAGTAAGGAAAGACTACAAAGTGAAGGTAAAAATCTTAAGCCAATCAGATATGGTCCTTTCAAAATCTTGGAAAAGATTGGTAACAATTATTTTCGATTAAATTTACCACCTTACATACAAATTTATTCTATTGTGAATGTGGAAAACTTGAGATTGTATGAGCCTCCTATGATTTTTGATAAGGAAGAGAATTTTCAGATTTCATCTGTAGAATATTTTTTATTTTTTATTTTATTTATTTTATTTTTTTATTTTATTTATTTTTATTTATTTATTTATTTATTTATATTTTTTATTTATATTTATTTATTTATTTATTTTTTTTCTGAATATTTAAATGAGTTGCAGGAAGACTCAATTCTTGATAGAAGGGTAAGAACTTCACGCAGAGGCAATGTGGAGTATCTTCATGTGGGGCTCAAAGGTACCAGTCCAAGCAAAGAAAGGTGGATAGAGATTGGGAAAGTGAGGGAGTTGTACCCTCACTTACTTTCTGAGTACAAATAGACTTTTGGTGTTCTAAATGCTTACAATGGGAAGGAATGATCCAGGGGTTTAAAAATATGCTAAAAAATGAAAGTGCTTAAAATCTCCCAAAATTGGAGCCAAATCATAGATCTCGTCGTTTTGATTTCAGCAAAACTTGAATCGCCTCAATCCGACACCATATGAGGAAGTTACCACGTTATGAATTTTTTGACAAATAACTAAAAAGTCAACTTTCAGGGTTGACTGTGTATTGTACGGATGCCACATGGTAGTCCATATGATGATGTCATGCTGACATAATCTATTGACCGGGTAGTACGGGAGCCAATCAGAATATGCTATTTAGGCCAATTTCATGAAAACACTTAGCACACTATTATTGGTTGATGGTTTTGAGGAATGGGCCAACCACAGAGTGACATATGGCCCAACCCCAGGGCACTGTGTGGCACTTTGGATGAGGCCAAAAATTGGTTGACCAACAAACAAGCCTCTGCAAGAATTGAACTCATGACCTCCTGAACATGCAACAAACACCCGATCAACCAGGATGCTAATGTTTCTTGTTAACCATGGTGGGCGACCTTCATTTATGGTGATATGGTTCGAAGGTTGGGGAAGAGGGATGGGCTGGTGGGTGCACGTGACTAGCCCAAACTAGGTTATATTGTTATGACATGATCACCGACAGAAACTCGGAGGGGCAGGGAGCATGGCACCCTTCCAGTGCCCTAGGACCAGGTTATATTAATGTTATGTGACTGGGAGTGGGGCCAAGGAAGCGTGTGGCCTATGGCCCATGCCCCTTGGTCATATGTGGTGGAGGGGACAAGAGGTGGAAGGGACTTCAACCTTTAAATTTTTTTGTTTAATATTTATTACAAAACGCCTAGCTCACCGAGGATCATGGATCAAACCTAAGACCTATGATCTGCTAATGAAGCACTATACCAATAAGCCATGGTCCATTTTGTTACCAATTTTTAGTAGAGGATGAGTTTTTATAAAGAAGTTAACATGCAACTTTGGAAAAAGAGGCCTAACTTAGTCATTTTTTAACCTTTTTGATCCCAAGAAGAGCCTACACAGGGGTTTTTGGGCATTCCGGATGCAATGGCAGTGCTAGTTTTGAAAATTGATACTTGTATGTTGATGAAATTGAAAATTTGAGCATATAATAAAAAAAACCACCATTGGAAGCTAGACCTTGTTAGAGTCGGTCTGGTCAGTCCTCTGTCATAGATCAAAACTCTTTATGCATTTCATGATTAGGTGTCCCGCTCCATTCTCCTAGTTGCATTCTGCTAGGGGCATGCCATAATCTGACGGAGAAGGTCATTATAGTCTCATGTCTGGCTCCTACTGGCTCAGGTCTTTTGTCAATCATCATCAAAGTCCATGACAGTCAAGGTCTGGTCCTTTAAAGGACAAAGGTCATTTCGAGGTCTAGGTCTAGGAATTCATCAATTTGGTACTTGAAACATGTACAGTAGAGCCATGCAGGCCAGAGTGAGGCCCTTACACAGTTATGGTTCAGAAAGCTTCATCATCATATGGATAGACTCCGACTCTTCTTCAAAACTCTGTTTTGAAGAAAAGTCAAACAGTGTCATTTATGGCAGAATTTTCAAAAGAAGTCGTCAAGTGGTTTTTTCAGATGCAGTCATGGTTTCCGTGGTCACATGTCCTGTCTTGCAACCCCCACAAAGAGTGCCAAAAATTGCATCATTCGAGCTAAAATTTCAAAGGGAAAGTGAAAATCAGTGTGTTTTAAAGTCAGTGAAAAAGTGCAAAACTCAAACATTAGAAAATGGGTTTTTGAAGAGGCAAAAATCAAACTCATCTCTCCCAAGGCTTTATATACAAGTTTTCCACCAAAATCAGAGGCATTGTGAAAATCAAAACCAGTGGGAGACATTGCAAAGTGATTGGAGTGCGTTGGTGAGCGTTTGGAACAAGTAGGAGTTGGTTTTCAGGGCACAGTGCACACAGGCAGGGCCTGTGTGCGCGACGCACACAGCCCCTGCCAACAGTTCAAACTTATAATGGGCACAACACACACAGACAGGGGTGCGACGCACACACAAGGCGCGGCGCACAAAGCCCCCGCCCACAGTTCAAACTTATAACGGGCGCGGCGCATACCCAGGGCGCGGCGCACTGGGTTTTGCGCACTGCGCACATAGGCAAAGTGCCGAGAACGTGCCAAACTCACTCAATTTTTTTTTGTGAAGCACATAAATTTGCAAGGTAGGCTCTATTAACTCACTTGTTCATCAAATTGGTTAAAGATATGGTGGTTTTTACGCCCAATGATTGAAATAAAACAAAACTCTTAAAGCAACCATATAAAGACACCAAGAGACCATTTTGCTAGGGTTGTGCAATTGTATTGTTGATGCCAAGGTCCCCTTTTCCCTTCCTTATCTTTTTCCCTTGTTCCCCTATGCCATTTTTCCTATTATCACTACCCTAACACTACCAAACTCATATTCCCTTTCCCCTCCTCCTATTGCTCAATAGAAACCCCAAACCCTACCCCATAAAAAATCCCAATCTCCTCCCACATCCCTAACAAATTTCTCCCTATAACCCCTATTCCCATTTCATCACTTCCTTCCTAACAATCCCTGTTTCATTGTTCCCCTTGGTAACAGATACTACAAAGGCGCCCAACCTCACACCATCATCAACGGGGCAGCCTAATCGCAGCCCACATTGCAGTCATGTCATCACAGCATTCGTCAAGGTATGAGAGGGAGACACAGAGTGACTCATCCTCAGAAGAGCAGGCTCCCAGGAGACACCACAAGAGTGGAAAACATGTCAGGGATGAACCCACTACCCTCACCAAGTTACAAGCATGCCCTCTTGCCATGTCATCCTTCCAGTACTTATCATGTTTCGAATTTTTTCAAAAGGTGACAAATGTCAGAGTTCATCATAAGTTGGCCCGTTTATTTGTGCTTCATCTACATGGAGGTTAGTCTACCTTGGCCGGGGTCACTTTCACATTGACACCCGAAACTATATTAGTGGAAACAGGTATGCCAAATGTTGGGGAGCAGTGGCATAAGAAGAATAAGGTGGAAAGGCAACTCTTTGAGCCTTACATCAAAATCAGATTCTTGAATGAGCTCACAAGAGTATTTCCCTTCAGATACTTGAAGATTGAGTATGCTCTGCTCATGACATTGATCATGAAATACTTCAGCTGTGAGGGGAGGTTCTCTAGATTGTATGCCTATCATATCCGCTTTCTCATGCACTTTACCAGGGTGAGGATGATGAACCTCCCGTTTTTCATATGCAGGAATATAGAGAGGATGAACACCTTCATGCTGCATAAGACCCCTCAGCAGTAGCTTAACAATGTCTATCACTTAGCTCTCATTTAGATTTTGGTAGATCATCAGTTGGGATTGCAGGGCATTTCTTGGGAGGACTTCATCTCCCGTGACTTCTTCAGCACACCACAGGTACTATCAGAGCCCGAGCAGGAGTTGGGTGGTCCTTCTTATTAGCATGAGCACCATGAGACCATGATCGTGCCAATTTTGGTGACATATCAGAAAGGCAGTAGGAACTTATTTGCAGCAGCAAAGCGAGTGTTATCTCCACCCGGGGTGTAAGGGGCCTCGCTTCCGACATCGACTACACAGTTATTGGACAAGGGCAAGGATCCCGTGCATGATGAGGGACCATTAGGTGTACAGGAGACTGATGTCATCCTCATTCAGGATGAAGAGATAGAGGCAAAAAATGCCAAACTTAGGATGACCATTCAGGAGTAGGACACGGAGATCAAAGACTTGATACTAAATTTCGAGAGGGCTAGATGGGTCATCAAGTATCTGGAGCAGAGAAACAAACAGCTTGAGGACCAACAGATGATCATGGACCTGCAAAGCATTCGTGAAAATCGGCAAGCTGTCCAACAGAGAGGGATCAAGCTCACTACCTTGGAGCAAGAGATCAACAACAACCGTGGGTCTTGGTTGGATCGGGTCAATCTACACTTGGAGGAAAAGCTGGAGAAGGAAAACATGGACACAACCATACTGAGGAGGATGGCTTGTCATTACAGGGCCCGGAACATGAGTGCAAAGGCCCGAATAAGGAGCTTGAAGGCTAAATTGAGCGAAGCAACCAAGAAAGCAAAAAAGGCAAAAGAGAAAAATCGGCTTCGAATCTTGGTTGAAGCTTCCTTGGCACAACATAGCACTTCATAGATGACCTCCAGCCCAAGTTTCAAAGAATTTGGGAAAATTTTGGTCACACGACAAATTTTTGGCACAAAAACAAGTTTTTTCTCTATACGCGCCGCGCCACCGTCGCGACGCGTAATATTGGGAGCTCCAAATGATAAATGGTTTGCGTTTTTGGATTCGGCATGCAAAATAAAAATTACTGGCCCTGGGAGAAAGAAATTTGGAGAAGATCTTGGCAACCAAAAGGGCAAAATACACTCAAAAATGGCCTTACTGCCCCTATTTTGACACACAGGAAGCAGTCTTGGGAGAATGAAGATTTGGAGGTGAAAATGAGCTCCAAATTCAAAAATTCCACTTGGGTTGGAAAGTAGACAGGACATGCTTTCCAATGAGCCCACTTGGGCACATTTTGGACTCCAGAAAGTGCCTCAAAACTGGCCTCAAATTGGCGCGATGCATACAGGAAAGGGGCACGACGCATATAGGAAAAAGGGCAAGAATGCCTCTATTTCGCGAAATTTCGCTTCCCAACTTTTTGTAAGTGGGCCCACCCATATGCACTTTAGTTTTTCGGCACCTAAGGTGGTTTTATAAGTATTTTCACTCCAGATAGTTAGTTATCCAAGTGGCAAAGGAAGGCAAAGGGCCACCAAGCCATTTGTCATGTTTGTGGCGCTGCACCTATAGTTGCTGTTTGGCTCTCCACCTTCAGTTTGTAATGATTCAAGTAACTCCCCAACCCTTGGGAGTTCTATCTGTTCATGGCACATTCTATATATTGTATGCAAACCATTTGCAAAGGGTTGGTTGGCTTGTAACTTCTGGGAGACTGTGGGAAAGAAACTCTGTTTCTGCATTATATATTTTTTACAGAGGATTAATGAAAGGAAGTGGCTCTGTTTCATGAGATTCATGTGGTTGTGAGTGTAGAAAATGTGTCTCTTATGTTTCATATGTATCTTGTTATGTTTCATAGCTCATTTCATATTCATTTTCATTGAAAATTTCTAAGTTAGCTAAGGTAGAATTCAATTTTATTGCTCTACCTGTGGGAAAATTTCATGTACAGTGTTCATTCTTCTGTTGAAAATGATTCATGTCGCCCATGCCCTTTTCACCTTCTTAATCAATCTTTCCATTCCGCCATATTTTAAAATTAAATTTTCTATGCTTTCAGCCTACCTTGCCTCACGAAATAATCTATGCCTTCATGTTAAGTTCTTTGTTCATTGAAGTCCAGTGATCCCATAACGTTCCAGAAATGTAGTCATTCACGAAATCACTCATTATTTTCATTTCCACATACTAGCCTAAGATAAATAGTTCGTTTGAAAGTCATCTGAGTCCTTTTCATTCATCTATTCACTGAGTGTGACCCAGAGAGAGCCCTCTCCTGTTCTGGTAGGGCTAGCTACGAGACTGAGCATGGTTTGTGGTTACCCTGAATTTTGCCTTCCTTCAGCCTGAGGCAGATTTAGGTGCTAACATAGTGGCAACCATACTGGGGAGAAAAATGGTTTGCTTGAAGATTGTTTTGCCCCAGTACATCTATCAAGCTCAGATCTGATGGTTTATTGTGAACAACGATCAGACATAAGAAGACGGCTAAAATCATTCACCTGGCGACTCCATCCACTGAAGAATCCAACAATCGGTGCTTCATGGTGACTCCACTAGAGGACTAACTCTTTCTATGCAAAAATGGAAGGATCTTACACAAAGTTCGGGTATCCAAAGTGGAATGGTATTCAGGACCTACTCTGCTTCGTTGTGAATTACTTCTTTACTATTCTTGAAGCTGCTTGAAAATTTTCCAGAATTTGTTGTATGATAAAGGTGATCAAAATCTTCACTCAATCTATTCAGAAAGTGTAAATAGTGAGTTTCCCTTTGATCATGACTTCCTTAATTTTCCTACATCTTATGATGACTCTCTTCAGAGTGATGAGCCTAAAGAAAACAAAACTGAGCCCATAGCTCTTGTACATATTCCTACAGCTATCATAATCCCAGATAGGTATAAACCTCTGGTTTTACCTTTTGTTCTTCATGCTTTCCCCAAAAAATATGATCTATACTTGCCAAGATTTGACGGTGAATGTAAGAATGCCAATTTTGAGCAACATGTGCAGAATATCGAGAATTTTTTAGACCTTTATGAAATTGATGAAGGAGATGTCAGTATAAGGCTTTTTTCTCTTTCTTTGCAAGGCAAAGTCAAGAGCTGGTTCAAAGCCCTACCCGATGCGAGCATCATAGATTTACAACAGTTCATCAAAGTTTTTCTTGACAGGTGGAGGATCAAACAAAACCTTTTCCTTATCGTATAAGAGTATAATCAGCTGAAAAGACTGCCAAGGGAGACAGTACAACAATTTTCAGCCAGATTTAATCAAGTTTATTATTCGATGTCGGTTGATATAAGACCTACTCCTAGATCTGCTCTCTTGCACTACCTGGGTGCCTTTGATCCGGAAATGGAGTTTCAACTAAGAGAAAAGAATGTCGCAACACTTGAAGAGATGCAGAACAAAGAAGTAAATGTAGATGCTCATTTAATGATCAGAAGGGCAAGGTTGAAAGAAGAAGAGATGAAAAACACAGATCTAGAGAAAAATACACCTTTAGAGGAAAAGCTTGACATTTTGGTGAGTGCAATAGAAGAGATGGTGAGAAAAATGACTGCAAAAGATGAAAATGGCATTCATGAACAAGTGGCTAATCCAAAACATTTTGTTTCTTATCTCAGTAGTCATAAGGATTGTTTTGTAGATCATATTGGAGAAGAAAGACATGTTGATATGACATGTATGCTTGAGGACATGTTTTATACTGATGATTTTCCTCAGTTTGATCAGTATGATGATGATGATTATGCTATCCAAATAGAAGCTAATCTTGCATACAAATCAGCAGCTAGTTTATGGGATGAGGAAGTTTGCTTACAACAGCTTGAGTACAGTGATCAACCGAGGCATATCAGCTATGGAAACGATGAGGAAAGTGCAACAGATTTTGAGGTAAGTGAAGGATCTTTGCCTTTGTGCTTTGATTCATGTCAGTTCATCAGAGATAATTTCCATGCAATCAGACATCAGCTATTGACAAATCTTGATTTGGATCCTCTTGAGGGAGATGAAAACTTTGTTCCAGACTTCTTATATTCAGAGTTCCAGCCCCC
>APFE030703935.1:46647-62879 GCA_000404065.3 Pinus taeda | reverse complement strand
TATTCAAATGAAAAGCTTGTAGGAAATCAACAATCTCTCAGTTTTAATGTTGAAGATGAGACAGATGGCGAAATTTTTTAGCAGGTCATTAATAAGAAATCTTCCCCTAAAATGATTGATGAAATCATTTTAGATACAGAACCAGATTTGCAGCCACCAAACACAATTCAAGGTCAGATTACAGATGAAGGTGAGGCAGCCGAAATACATGATTTAATGATGCAAGAGGATTCTATACCCTTGTGTAACAAAGAATTTCAGTTTATAAGGCAGAATCTTTGTAATATCTCTAAAGAAAAGGATGGCAGTCCGGTGAACAACTTTATAGATCAGTAGGTTGAAGATTTCCATATGGCTGGAAATGATGAAAGAAGAAGTTTTGTTTTAGATCTGGTGGAAATAAAAGATGATATGCAAGAAAATGATGTTCCAATCTCAGATAATGGGGATGATAAATCAGATCAAGAGACAGATGGTGAGGAGAAAAAAGAGAGTTGCATGGTTGAGGCTACCTCAAATGGAGAAAACAAAGGTACAAACCTAACTGACCTTATCTCACCAGAACTAGATCTTCATGAGGAGGTAGCTCATTCAGTTCATGAACAACAAGATGAGAATTTGGTTCAAGTAAGTGAAAAAGTTTCCTTGGATGAATCATTGGTAGATGGTATGAATGTTAATGTTGGGTTTCAAGAATCATCTGAAGTTGCTTTTCTCATGATTAATGAATGTGATGAATGTAAAGGCAATCTAGCTGTCATATCATATGAAGATGACTTACAATATATTCAGACCACCGAAGATCAAACCATTCAGGATTCCATTTCAGATTCTTCTTCATATGTTTCATGTTTTGAAATGTGTTTTCAAGAGGAGATTCACTCATCTACCTGTTCAGAATTTTCTGAGGATCAAGAACATACTAATATTGAAGTACATTATGAAGGAAAATCAGAAGAAAATGAGAAAGACACCTTGTTATTTCAGCAGGAGGATAGACTTCATGTTTTTCAAGATCCTCTGGCACATCTGTTGCAGTCAGCTGTGAAGGTGTTTATTACAGTATTCAGTGATGAAAAAGATCATGGTCAATTATGTTTTTGTAGGCCCAGTTACCAGTATCTGTTGTTGACCAGAGGATCTGATCCGGAGAGTCAATCAAGGAGGCATCTACTTGATTGGTTACACTGGAAGACACATTACACATGATTGTACATATTACATTAGTACGCAGGTGGCTGTCATCATGATTTGAAACCCTCGAATCTTGATGGACTGCTGCCATTGAATAAGTTTTGTCAGTTCTTGTTTTAGTTAAGTCAGTCATGAGTCATTTCCTTTTGCATAGAGTCAATTTTTTCAGTCATTTCAGTTCGCATTGAGTCAGTTTCAGTCAATTTTCAGTCAATAAATTGAGTCATGTTGGTTTGTCGGAACAATGGACTCCATAGCGCAATGGACGAAGGCACTGTCTGCTCACACAAAGATCTGCAGTTCTTGGCACCTCCAAGGAGCTGCCATCCCTATTGGAGCCAATGTTAGTGTCAGCCTTTGCAACCTTCCTCCAGTGATCAAACATTCTCTTACAAAGTGATTTTAAGGTGTCAATTTAAAATTTTGTCGTTTCCATGAGTCTTCAAGAAAAAATTTGGTCACAAGGCATTCAGTCTAAGGTTTGATTTTTACCCTTGTCAAAGTTGTCCAAATGTCAGTCCATGTCACTGTTCAGATGAGTGTACCATCATTCAGAGAGTTTTCATTATCATTTCAAGTCCCACTGGGTCATTCTACACCTTGTTCATGCTTTAGTTGCGCCTAGGTAAGGTCATTTCCCTCTCCTAGGGTTTTGAAGGCAATTTCTCTTGGGCGGTCAAATAATCGGAAAAATTGGTATCTTGATGTTCATACACCTTCCCCTATCCTTAAAGTACCTTATCAAACACTTCCGATCACTAATATCCCCCAAATTCCTCATTTTCGCACAAACCCTAGTTTCTTGCTACAACTTGGCAATTTTCTAGGTTGGGCCTGTGTTTTTCCCTTTTGGACCCCTTCCCCTCACTCAATTTTAGAGATTCCACTTTCCCCTACTTCCTAACATCCCTCCCTACTTCCCAAAATTCCCTCAAGAATTTATAAGTTCCCTATCCCCTTCTTTTCACTTTATTTCGAAAAATCTCTTGTTCCACACATCGGGGTAGGTTTCACTCAAATGATGTTTCTGAGCAAGGAAAGATGAATTTGGGAAAAATGAGAGAGGTTTTTGTCCAAAACATGCCAACGACGAAAATTCTCCTTCACTTTTTACACAGGTGTCATGGGTTTGGAGAAATCTCAAAAATATAGTTGCCTCGGGAGAATTGATGCACCTCTAAAGTGACCTTGGGAAAATCCACTTTTCTCCTAGCTCAGTTGGCCAAATGACTTGCTTGATGAGCCAAATGATAACTAGACACAAATATATTTCCAATGCGCTATCATGAGCTCAATTTGGAGTTGAGCAAGGCATTCAAACGTTGATTGTAATAGCACTCTGCCTTGAGGAAGCCTCATTGGGCACCTTTTGACCAGTCTTGGGAGATTTAATTTTTGGCAGGGAAAATGAACTCCAAATTGAAAAATTCTAGTTAAGTTGGAAAGTAGCCTCAAATACCTTTCCAACAAGCTATCCTGCACCCAATTTTCACACCAGAAAAGCCTCCAAAATTTTCCTAGAAAATAGCACAACGCACAGAGAGAGCGCGGCGCACTGGGAGAGAGTTTTCAGTGTAAAATTTACACTGGCGCGATGCACACAGATAGTGTCGTGCACAGGGAAAAAGGGGATGAAATTGTGCCAAATCACCTCCAAATTTTTTTGAAGCCTATCAAATTGAAAGGTAAGCTCTTTGACATCATACCGATGTTTGAATGCAACCAAATGCATAAAATCAACCATAAGAAATCACCAAGAACCATGATGGCTAGGGTTTCTAAAGTGTGTGGATAGTGCCAAGGTTCCATTCCACCCATCATATTCCCCTCACCTACCATTTTTTCTATCCCCCCTTTCTCATTTTTCCTAATATCCCTGCCCTAAATTACTACCCAACCCTCTCCCCTATCCTTCCACTATTTGGTCAACATGAAACCCTAAACCCTACCCTATCAAAATACCCAAGTTCCTCCCATGTCCCTAAACAAAATTATCCCTCTAACCCCTGTTACCATTACATCATTCCCTTCCTAATACTCCCTGCTTCATTTTTCCCCTTGGTAACAGATATTACAAAGGCACCCAGCCTCACACCATCATCAAAGAGCAGCTTAATCACAGTCCATACTACAGTCATGACATCACAGCATTCATCAGAGTATGAGGAGGAGACCCACAGTGACACAGCTTCAGGAGAAAGATTCTAAGATAAAAGAGCTTAGGGACAATGTTTCTAAGAGCCAATTTCATGGTTTGAATCCTAGAGTAGGATAATAAGAAATTCAAGGTGATTCAGATGAGCATCAAGAGCAAGTGACAAGGAAGAATCCAAATACTAGAGGACTCAAAAGGGAACTTCAACAACAAAGGGAGCAGATGTCTTTGGTTGATCTAATTGCAGGAGAAATCAATGAAAATAGGGAGTTTTGGTGCGGCAAAGTAAATTTCCATTTAAACAATATTCTTTAGAGGGCCAAAAGAGACAACAAATTTCAAAGACACATGGCTACTCATTGCTACACAAGGAATCAGGTCTCCAAAGTCAAAATCAAGTAGTTGAAGAAAATACTCCAAGAAACCCTAATCAGGAAAAAAGAGAGGGTTAAGTTGGATTTGCTTGCTGATGCTTCCCTCAGAGCAAACAAGGACAGGGACATGCTCAGGAACATGAAAGACCACAATTGGGAACAAAACTTGAGTTTGGGTGCCCGGATAAGGAGTTTGAAAGCAAAAATGAGGAAAGCCACAAAAAGGGAAAAAGAGCAAGGTAGGCTTAGGATCTTGGCTGAGGCCTCCTTGAATCAGCAAAGCACCCCATAGAGAACTTCCAGCCCAAATCTCAAAAAATTTGGGCAAATTTTCGTCACAGGGAAATGTTTTGGGCGAAAAACAGGGATTTTCTCCTTGTGCGTCGCACACCCTGCGCGACGCTAAAATTCTAGCACTCCAATCATGAAAAGGTTTGAATTTTTGGATTCAGCATCGAAACATGCATCTACTAGTGTCCAAGCTAGAAATTTTGATAAGTTTTGGGTCTCCTAAAGGTCAAAAAACACCCACAAATGGCCTTTCTGCCACTTTTTGGACACATAGAAAGCAAACTTGGGAGAATGAAGATTTGGAGGGGAAAATTAGCTTCAAATTCAGAAATTTCAGTGGGGTTAGAAAGTAAACAGGCCAAGCTTTCCAACGAGACCACTTGGGTACATTTTGGATATCTGCAAGTGCCCCAAAATAGGCCCAAAAGTAGCACGACGTACTGAGAAAAGCGCGCGGCACACAGAGGAAATTTTGCCCAGTTTGCTCCCGTTTCGTGAAATTTCGGGTCGCGACTTCTTCAAGTGGGCCTGGTCATCTACTCTTCAGTTTTTTGGCACCAAAGGCAAAATTTAAAGATTTTTTTTCTCCAGATTGGATTCTATCCAAGTGGCAAAGGAAGGCAAACGGTCACCCCAAAGCCAAATGTCATATTTGTAGCGCTGCACCTGTAGCTGATGGTTGGCTCTCCATCTCCATTTCGAAATGATTTGAGTAACTTCCCAACCCCTGGGCGTTCTATCTCTTCCTCACACATTCTATATATTGTATGCAAGTTATTTGCAAAGGGTTGGTTGGCTTGTAACTTATGGGAGACTGTGGGAAAGAAACTTTGTTTCTGCATTGTATATTTTTACAGAGAATTAATGAATGGCAGCGGCTCTATTTCATGAGATTCCTGTCGTTGTGAGTGTAGCAATTGTTTCTCTTATGTTTCATATGTATCTCGTTATGTTTCGCATTTCATTTCACATTCATTTCTGGTAAAAAAATTCGAATGAGATCAGGTAGAATTCAATTTTATTTCTCTACCTGTGGGAAAATTTTATGTGCAGCGTTTCATTCTTCTGTTGAAAAGGATTCATGTTGTCCATGCCCTTTTCACCTTCTTAATCAATCTCTCCATTTCTTTGTTATGTTCCATAGTTTCATTTCATATTCATTTCTGGTGAGATTTTTCGAGTGAGATCAGGTAGAATTCAATTTTATTGCTCTACCTGTGGGAAAATTTCATGTACAGTGTTCATTCTTCTATTGAAAAGGATTCATGTAACCCATGCCCATTTCACCTTCTTAATAAATCTTTCCATTCCACCATATTTTAAAATTAAATTTGCTATGCTTTCAGCCTACCTTGCCTCACGAAATAATCTGTGCCTTCATGTTAAGTTCTCTGTTCATTGAAGTCCAGTGATCCCATAACGTCCCAGAAATGCAGTCATTCACAAATCACTCATTATTTTCATTTCTACTTACTAGCCTAAGATAAATAGTTCAATTGAAAGTAATATCAGTCCTTTTCATTCATCTATTCACTGAGTGTGACCCGGAGAGAGCCCTCTCCTGTTCTGGTAGGGCTAGCTACCAGACTGAGCGTGGTTTGTGGTTACCCTGAATTTTGCCTTCCTTCAGCCTAAGGCAGATTTAGGTGCTAACACCTTGGACAACCTGTGACTTGCGAATGCAATTGAATGGTCCAGTCCCTCCACTCCTGGTTGAGTGAGTACTACTCGCAGTGCGATACAAGATGCATCCAAATGCACATGAAACTCGACTTTCCATTTCGGAAAGACCAATATAGGAGTGGAATCCATTTTCTCCTTAAGCGTCTCTAGGCTTCTGTTGCATTTCTCATTCCAGCAATAAGTAGCATCCTTTTTCAGCAATTTCTCCATCAGAGCTGTAATCTGGACGTAGCTTTTGATGAAATTCTGATAGTAGCCCATGTTTCCTAATGTAGCATGAAGCTACTTTACACTACGTGGCGAAATTCAATATGACAACGATTTTTGTTGGATCCACCATCAGTCCTTGCTTACAAACCACATGGCCTAGCAAGTTCTCGAAAGGGATGAGAAAATTACACTTCTTTATGTTGAGTGCAATCTGGTGTCGTCGACAAGTATCTAGCATTAATCGTAAGCTCACGACATGCTTATTGACTAGGCCAAAGATGGTCCAGTCATATAGGTAGACTTCTAAGAACTTGTGGATAAACTCCTTGAATGCGGCTACCACAATATAGGAAAGTATCATGGGTGCATTCTTCAGTCCAAAGGGAATTACTGTATATTGAAAACAACCCCATTCAGTAGCAAATGTTGTCTTGCTATTATCTTTGGGTTCGATCTTGATCTGATGGTACTCGGAGAACCCGTCTGTGAAGGAGTATGCTTCTTACCCACCCACATTTTCTAGTACCTCATTTGTAAAGGGTGTTGGGAACAGATCGTTAACACAATCATCATTGAGCTTTCTCGGATCCACACAGATGTGGATCTCCCCCTTCTGTTTCTTCTCCTGTATGACCATAGGGCTTAGCCAATCGGACTCCTCAACCTGTTCAATAATTCCTGCTATCAACATCTTATCCAATTCCCCGCAGAATTTTTCTTTATATTTTGGATTCAATCGATAGGGTCGCTACTTCACTGGCTTCACATTTGGCTTCCAAGTTATGTTCATCATCCCTAGGTCTCCTAGAATCCCTTTTAATTTCGTCATTTTTGTAGGAAATAACTCTTGGTATTCACGGAGTAGTTCGATGACCTTTTCCACCGTGGCATCGTCCCGGTATTCCCCAAGCATGGCATATTTCAGCTCTTCCTCTGTTCCAATATTTACTTGCCTTGTTTTTAACGGCACCATGATGTCTGGATCTTCTATCTTAGGGCCGTGCACCTCATGATTCCCTTCAGATTCTGGTATATTGATGTTACGCAAGACATCATCATCATCTTCTTTTTGTACATTGTAACATGCTAAGGCTTGGTCCAATTTTCATGACCAGTTTGATGGCCGGACTTCTTCTAGTTCTAGTGGTGTTCTGAATATGGCGGCCTTTACTAGTTATAATGCGTTGTCCACAGTATCCATCCATTGGTCTTCAAAGAGAGAAGTTGACAAGAACCCTTCACGCAGGATATCCCATTCATCAGTGCCATGCCGAATCTCTGTTTCTGTATACCAGTTTCTTGGAATGACATCCAGGGTATGATAAAATAAGTGCACCCATTCTGGTTGAGGCTCCACACCATAAGCTTGGGTCCAATTGGTTAGGTGCATGCGTGGATTCATCTCGTCCATTGTATTTCACCGTTATTCATAGCTCGGGCTTCCCAAATCTTATCTGCATCATGCGTCTACAGCTTCGCCAATATTTGAAGGTTCCTACATGGGTATCCCACCATCGTGTTGGTGTCGCGTACAATGCCCATTTTAGTGCATCGAACTATTGGTACTCTAGTACCGTGCTTTTGAACTTATCCAGGAAGTCCTCTACTATTGTCAGCCCGCCATACATCGGCAGTTCGCGGTTTTGAACTTTAACACAATATAGGGATTTTGTCGTCATATTACAGTGCAATGTGGTTTCCTCGTTCACCCTATTGTGCCATCATTCGTCATCCTCATCTGAATAACTGGTGTAACCCCACGAGAACCTCCCCTCCTATGTTGTAGAAAGTTTGTAGATACTATCTAATACATCGCCCCTCTCTTCACTACGGGCTGGTTCTGTGTAGCATGGTCCGTCTGTTGGGTCTAGCGAAACAACAACCCGGAGTGAATTCTTCTCGAATATCATCTTCCTCTGTTTGAGTTTAATAACCCCATTCATGTCAATGGCCTAGTCTATCCCTAACAACACAGGATATGGAATATGTTCATCCATAATTTCAATAACTTCAAAATCCATCTGGGTACTCACGCCATCAATGTCTACTGTAACCCCTTACAGCCTTCCCATGGGCAAGACCTTTTTTTGGTTAGCCAGCCTCAATTGGATAAGAGACCATCATAGTATAGGCTTACCCATGCACTCCCAAATCTATTTAGACAATACATTTGCATCAGAACCTAGGTCCAGAATGACCTGATCCATCTCGTAGTCGCCAATTTGTGCTATTAGCCGCATTTCCCGACCCATTCGCGATGTGTGTCTTCCTATTTTCCAAACTACACAAGGTTCACCCCACCCCGTGCATCTATTAATCACTTCCTGTAACACTCTAAATGTCCGGTTGTCGCGAAGCAGTTTTAGGCAAATCTCTAAGAAGGTAGTCATCATCGAGGGATCCCGAGTTGGCTCAGGCGGATCCCTACTACCTTGAGTAGAGACATCCGTGAAGCTTTCCCTAGCTTCCATATTAGTCTTCCCATCGACCTTTCCTATAGCTATGCCACATCGCAATATCCTGTTGACCATGGGTTCGTAGTTGCGGGATTCAAATCTCATCATCTGCACGTTTTGCATTGTTGTAGGAGGCATTTCCTTCTTTTTGTGAATCTGTGCTATCAGCATGGGCAATCTAGCAGCACGTGATCGAATTTATCACAATACGGACATGATATTTCAGTCATATTGGTACAATCTCGCGCATAATGTCCCGGTCCTCCACAGTTGTAACATATTAGCTGCCCGCAACCCCTTCCTAGTCCCATTCCGCCCTGTCCTCGACCCCGTCATAGGAACCCATCGCACCCAATCACTGCGACTGGATCCTGACCTCACCTCTCAGTTTGCATTCTGTAGGTAGGTGCCTAGTCGATGAACATTCGATAACTATGGAAATCCCTTTCCTCGTGACCCACTGATCTACAAAAGTTGCAAAAGAGCTGTTGGGGTGTCTAGTTGTATTTTGGTAAGAGATGACAATTATCCATGTTGTGCTTTCCCCCTACCTAATAGATTGCACACCAGAGAGGGGCGACTGTGCTCGGCCCTATTTGTGCCTCTGGTCGCAATGGTGTTAGTCCCCTTGTGACAACAAAATTCACCGACACTGGACAATGCTCCTTATCGTGTCCCTGGCCTCTGCACTTGTTGCACCATATTTCCTCCCAAATTTATGAACACGGCGTCTGGTCGTGTTTTAACTTTTGTATCTCCAACTACAAATTTTGGACCTGCGCTTGGATTTGTTGAACTCCCAACCCGGGGTCTTGTACCGGGGTTTCGTGTAGCCGCATTGCTGCTTCCAGTGCTTCTGCTTGGGTTGAGATCTTTTGTTGGGAGAAAGTTGTATTTAGATATGGAATTAATGATCCGATGAACCAAGCGCACTGTTTTGCATCCATCAGGGTCACGTTGGCCTCATGAGTGGTGATTTTCAACCTCTGATCCAGATCCCATGGAGTCTCACGAGGCACCATTTTGATCTCTTTGAATCCTATGACCAACTACACTTCTGTCTTTAGCTGGCTAAACTCTTTTTTCAATTCATATGGATATTTGTTATCCCCACCGTCAGGTTGGTGCTTTAATACTTCATGTACCATGTTAGCACCCAGTCCTACAGTGTGCTGACTAAGATGTCTTTCTTGATGTTATCATCCATGACTTGCTGCACATTCCATACTGATGTTAGCACGAACCAAAATTGTTCTGGATCTTTGCCTCCGGCTCCCTTAAATACAGGTAACTAAATTGCATTCGCCATTGCTACTCTTAATATATTAACATCCTTGGTCCCCTCGAATTTTTCAATGTTCCTTCTCTATTCAGTCCCCATGTTCCACACCTAAACACCCTTTAGGTAGATCCCGGTCCCGACAACGGAACCATTTGTTGGATTTTTTGGGCTTGACCTAGGTTCAGAAGAGTAATTTAGCCAAACAAATCCTGTAGCTACCAACCCTTTTGGCAACAGCCCGCAGAGCACGGATTGAGGTCTCACCCGAAGTAGCAGGGGAGGGTGCTAGAACTAGGTTTCCGCACCCTTGGGATGTGTAGATGTAGTTTGTGAGGGTCACATGCCATTCTGCAGCCTTGCACTGCATAGATCTGGTTACCCTTATTGTGCTTATTATAGACTAGATCAATTATTACTATTTTGATCTAGTTAGAGCAGTATTTAAGTAAATTGTTATTATTTTTGGTTACTTTCGTGCATCAATAATAAACCTAGTTCACAAGTATTCAACAACAGAAATGCATAGATCATAACAATTCAAAAAGAGCAAAGTCGCATTTAACAAAGAATTCAGAGTAAACTTATATTTATTAACAGTCTTTACTAATACATCTAGATCCACCCTGCACACTCAGCTGCAGGGATCTGCGCACACAGCTGCGCACTTTCTAGGCCTCTACGCACATAGTTGCAGAGCCTCTACCTACTACCTAACCCTTGACTCGGACTTACAGATGCTTTCAAACTATCTTCTTTAAGAACCCATTACATCTTATCTTCCAAAAGAACTGTTTTTCCCTCATAGAGCCTCACTCTATTTATACCCTTTCTTGGCCCGCGATCCCTGCGTCGACCAACTCTATTTACCTTACTTTTTATTATTTTCGAGCAGACTACTCTTGGACTCAATATATTATACTTTGTGCTCTGCATATTGCAGAATTTTTACAATATCTAAATCTTACTTCTTGCGCTTTCTATCCCAAAACCCTTACGCGGGACCTCCGCTACCCAACAGATAGACAGGGCCACATATACGAATGGAGACATTAACTTAAAGAAGCAGAAGATGATATTTGAGAAAAAGTCACTCCACATAGTTATTCCACTAGACCTGGCTGAAGGAGTGCGCTACACTAAACCTGTGTGCAACGAAGGAAGTGATGATGAACTGGACTGTATCTACAAGCTCACTGCGCAAGATCAGGATTGGGTAAATCCAACTGTAGAAGGAAGAATATCATGGGAATGCTCAGAGTCCTTCATTGTAGATTCAGATGAGGAAGACGAACGATGGCATAATCAGTTGAACAGAGTAACAACGTTAAACTACAACATGATGACTAGGTCGTTGTGTTGCGTAACAGCTCAGGATCGAGATCTACGAACATATGATGGGCTGACGGCAGTGGATGAATTTTTGAACAAGTTTGAGAACGTTGTACCAGAGAACCGAAGGTTTGATGCATTAAAATAGGCGTTGTGCATGATGCTTGCGTGTTGGTGGGGAACACATGACGAAACCTTTGAAGACTTGCACAACTACAGGAGAATGATGCATATAAGATTTGGGAAGCCGGAACTATGAATAACCAAAAAATACGATGGATGTGATGGCCTGCTCGTGCACCTCACAAAATGGACCAAATCCTATGGAGAAGAACCCCAATCAGAGTGGGTACACTTATTTTATCATACCCTGGATGTCATCCGAAGGAACTGGTATACTGAGACAGAACTATGACATGGTACAGGGGAATGGGATATCTTTCATGAAGGATTCTTATTAACGTTCTTATTTGAGGATCAATGGATGGATACTATGGATGATGCACTGCAAGTTGTGAAGGCTACCATTTTCAAGATACCATTGGAACTAGAAGAAATAGCATAGCCAGAGTGGTCGCGTCAGTTGAGCCAGGCCCTAGAGTGTTACAATGTGCATGTATAGGATGATGATGATGACCCCAGAAACATCAATATTTTGGAAACAGAAGTGATTCACGAGGTGCGCAGACCCGCGATCGAGGACCCTGAAATCACCACGCTATTGAAAATGAAACAAGTGAACATTGGTATGGAGGAGGAGCCGAAGTACACAACGCTTGGAGATTATTGGGATGATGCCATGATGAATAAGGTCAAAAAGTCACTTCGCGAATATCAAGAATTATTCCTGACCAAAATAACTGAGTTAAAAGGGATCCTCGGTGATCTAGGGATGATGAAAATAACTCTGAAACTAGATGCGAAGCCAGTTAAATAGATACCTTACCTTCTGAATCCAAAGTACAAGGAGAAGGTCCACGAAGAATTGGACAAAATGCTAGTAGCAGGAATTATTGAACCTGTGGAAGAATCTGATTGGGTGAGTCCTATGATAGTACAAGAGAAGAAATAGAAGGGCGAAATTCGAATCTATGTGCACCTCCAGAAACTGAATGATGCCTTTGTTCATGACCCATTCCCAACATCATTTACGGATGATGTTCTGGAGAATTTTGGTGGACAGGAAGCGTACTCATTTATGGATGGGTTTTTAGGGTACCATCAGATCATGATCATGTCAGAAGATAGAAGAAAGACCACCTTAATGACTGAATGGGGATGTTTTCAGTACACTGATATGCCCTTTGGGTTAAATAATTCCCCGACGATATTTTCACATTTAGTAGTAGCCACGTTCAAGGAATTCATCCATAAGTTTCTATAAGTTTATTTTGATGATTGGCCTGTATTCGGGCTAGTCAAGAAACATATCGCGAGCTTACGATTGATCATGGATACTTGTCGATGGCACCAGATTGTGCTAAAGCTAAAGAAGTGTACTTTCCTTGTCCCCTTGGGAAACTTGCTTGGCCATGTGGTCTACAAACAAGGTCTGATGGTGGACCCGGTGAAGATTGTTGTCATACTCAATCTGCAAGTGTCGTGCAGCGTCAAACAACTCCGCACCACGTTGGGACATACTGGTTACTATCATAAGTTTATTAAGGGCTATACACAAATCATGGCACCAATGAAACAGTTGTTGAACAAAGATGCTACATACTATTCGAATGATGATTGTAAGAGAAGTTTGGATATTCTCAAAGAGAAAATGGGGTCTACTCCCATTTTGGTTTACCTAAAATGGGACATCGAATTTCATGTCCATGTTGATGTGTCATGTATCATGCTAGGTGTTGTACTCATGCAAGAAGGAGAAGAAAGAATTGATCACCTGATCGTGTTCGCAAGTCAACGATTGTCCAAAGCTGAAAAGAACTAATCTACTACTGAGCATGAGGGGTTGGCGATGGTATACACACTCCAAAAATACCACCACTATCTACTCGGTGGAAACTTTAAGATGTATACTGATAATTCTGCATTAAAATACTTAGTGAATAAACCTGTGTTGGGGGGGCACATTTGTAGATGGTTGTTACTATTTCAAGATTATGATTTCAATGTCATTGTGAAGCCGGGATGCTTAAACGTGGGCCTATATCACCTGTCCCAAATTGAGAACGGTGAAGAGACCACAAACTTAGAGGAAGGACTACCTAATGCACAACTTTATGTAGTGTGCATTGTAGATGGCCACTTTGAGGATATCATCTACTTCTTAACCATAGGGACCATGCCATAGGGGTATTCAGTTCAGCAGAAGAAGGAACTGGTGATACGCAAAACAGACTTTACTGTTATTATGGGGCACCTTTACAAAATCGGAACCGGCGAAATCTTACGCAAATATGTACCTGAGTTTGAAAGAGGATAGATCCTTGTAGAAGCCCATGGAGGGGTTGTAGGGGGAAATTATGCAGGACGGGCGACAGAACATAAGATTCTTCACACCAGACTATGGTGGCCAACTCTACATCAAGATTCAAAAGCATACTATTGGGCCTACAATGTGTGTCAACGGACGGGGAAACCATCGTAGAGGGACAAAATTCCTCTCAATCCACAGATGACACTACATCTGTTTGAAAAATGGGTGATCAACTTTGTGGGACCTATCACACCTCAAGGAAAGACAGGTGCGCACTATGTCATCACTGCAACAGAATACTTTACTTGATGGGTGGAAGCACAACTAGTTAAGGATTGTACGACCACTACAACTGCGAAGTTCTTGTTCAAGGATGTGTTGACACAGTTTGGATGTCCGAAAATTCTAATGAGTGACTGCGGAACACGCTTTGTAAATGAAACTATTAGTGCACTCACTAAGGAATTCTAGGTATATCATCAGCAAAGTACACTGTATCATCCACAAGCAAATGGGACCATCAAAGCATTCAACAAGATTTTAGAGACTGCGTTGACTAAGGCCTATAACGCACAATGAAATGACTTGGATTTGCGCATATCTGTTATGCTATGGGCATACCGAACCACTTGCAATAAAATTGATGGGTCAGACACCTTTCGGTTAGTCTATGACACCAAAGCCATCATGCCAATGGAATACATTGTACCCAGTTTGTGGATAGCAGTGATGACAGGCATGGCAGATGATGGAGCATTGGAAGAAAGGCTCACACAACTGGAAGAACTAGAGGAGGAACGATTTCTGATGGTATTCCATCAGAAGGTACAGAAAAAACACGAAAAGGCTTGGCATGATCGCCATATCAATTTGCGCATGTTCAAAGAAAATGATTTAGTATTGTTGTATGATAGTAAGTTTAAGACCTTGAAAAACTCTGGATGCATGGGTTGGGACCATATGTAGTCAAGGAGGTCACAAATGGAGGTGCGGTCCAGCTTATCATGCTTAATGGAGAGCCCTTACCAGGAAGATTAAATGGTAGTTGCCTGAAGCTCTACACAGGTGGGCTGACTGCTTGACTAGCCGACCGAAGTATAGTCTCACCACTCCAGATAGTTAAAAGAGAGTGTGAGACAATAAAGTAGTCTATGGGAGAGCTACGCGACAACAAGGGTGTGCGTATAATTGGTAGGTCATAAGGTTTGTGGTTGTGTAGAAGGGGCTGCACTTCTGCATGGATAAACATAGAGGTGACCATTGTTGTCACTATTCATGACAAGATGTCTAAGTTCTAGTGAAAAGGAGTGGGCGACGGGCAATTAAGAAATGAAGTACGAACCAAATCCAGAACGATCTACCATAGGATTAACGTTAATGCACCAGAAAAGGAGGGAACGACTGAATTTGCATTTCCGAATGCTTATAAATCACGGGGGCTAGCCACCAAATGATCTATGGTATCGAGAGAAGTGAGCTATTGTGCCTTCCCACCCGTATGGAACAATTGATCGGTGACCCTAAAGGAGTAAGCCCAGGGATTTTAATAAGGCTAGTGGAGATGAAGGACCTTCTGGATAGTGCGGTGTCGACGGCCACAGATGTCGCGCCGAGTTCAACACCGGTGGTAGGGGATGTACCAGAAATTCTTAGACACAAAACAGAACTGGTCCAGATGCCACTGCCTAAACTGGGGGCTGGCTGACGACTCATTAGAGATAAGGGAAAGGCTATGAATATGGAGACATGTAGTGTCCTATCTAGGGGGGCTAGATCGGTCTAAATTAATTGTCAACCAGGATGCGTTTACTTAGAGGCGTGTGCCTAAAATATATAAGCATAAAGGATCTACTCTAAACCTATGAATCCTAAGTATAGTGCTGGGATTAAATCTATTGTTAAACTAACTAAGCATTAAATCATATGCTATTAACAACTGAAATGCAATTCATATCATGCTGTATATGACTATCTTGAAAGGCTCGGTCCCCTTACAGAGACACCAACATGCAACCCCTGTTCAATATCATTCAGCAATCATGAATATTTAATGAAGGCATGCAAAGGAAAATTCATAACCATTATCCATATCAGTGTTTTATACACAACTCCGAGATCAAATCCTTTACGGGATGCAATTCACAATCCAGGAGAGGGTTATTCAACACATGTACAGACATCTAATTAACGCATTCATCACTGCAATCAAATCTCTGAATATATATATAATTCGTATTCAAGTTTCATTCGATTGAATTGACTGTAAACGAAATTAAAACTACAATGTGAATATAATGCAAACATAAATGAAATGTGAACATAAACGAAATGTATGTCGGTATACCACATACGCAGGGCCCATCCGCGTCTCTGGCACACCGATAATCACACCACAATCACAATATTAAAACGAAGTATGCAATATTAGATTGAAAACCAAAGGTTCTGTTCAAAAGTGACAATATCAAACGTAACTGTGATATCAAACGATAGTGTGTATGTGTAAACGAACATAGGTCCCGGTTTGGTCTTTTAATTACATGCGTTACATCCCTTGAAAAATGGATGTTTATCCATAGCAGCTGTTGCTGCTTTTGGTAAAAACGCAGAGATATTCCTAATCGACTTATGCATAAAATCAAAATCAAAATAGGAAACAACTTAAAATCGAATGGACAAAAACTGAATGTTGTTGCTGCCTTTGTGCCAACATGCCAGAGTTGACTAAGCGCTGACCGTGCAGATAGGAGGAATGTTTCCAATGCGGGATAGGTGCTTGTCCATGCTTGGACATTCCTCTTTTCGTCCATGCCTTCTGCTCCTACCT
>APFE030703935.1:0-27754 GCA_000404065.3 Pinus taeda | reverse complement strand
GGTTCAAGTTCAAAAACTACTGCATCTTCATCAAACATAAATACTTCACATGAGGATAAAAGAGTTGAATTGTTTAACATAAGGATAACTTCTAAGAATACAAAGATAGATACAATGTTTGACAGTGGATCGCAGGTGAATTTAATCTCTGAATATTTAGTTAATAGTTTGGGTTTGGAAACATGGAATCATCCAAGACCTTACCCATTAGGATGGCTAAATAAATCAACTTAGATAAAAGCCACCAAATAGTGTCGATTAAGGTTTTCCATAACAACTAATTACATTGATGAAGTGGAATTAGATGTGGTTCCAGTAGACATATGTGGAGTTGTCTTAGGAATTCCTTATCGTTATGATCGTGATGCAATATTTTACAAGAGAGAACATAAATATCACCTAAAGAAAGAAGGGGTTGAATTTATTGTTAGGGCACATAAAGTCAAATCAAACTTGGATTTAATTGTTACAAATCAAGTTAAGTAGTTAATAAGTTCAAGTAAATATGTTCTCATGTTTATTAAAGAACAACATAAGGATGATTGTTCGAAATGCGATATTTAGTTTATAGATCAATTGGTCAAGGTGGTTAATTATTTTCCAAGAAATCTTATTCATAAACAAGATAAGCAACATGAGATACATTTGATGTCCTATGAACATCTTCTTAAAGATAGAATTCCTCTCAATTCATTCATTCAATTGAATTCTAGAAACTATCATCGTTAGTAGTGTACTACAGGGAATGGTACATGTGAGTCTAATCAGAGACTTGTTTCAGATGGTATGTTTGTTTTCAGTTACAGGGATACAACTCAGTATTGGGGAAAGTCAGTGTTTGATTTCTCTTGTATTGTGTCACCATGTCATGTCTCAAACAGTTTGGAAACCTATTTTCAAGTGGAGAGGAAACCTCTTTATTTTCATATCCAAGCCTTTTCTAAAGCAGTGTCAAAGTGTCTAAGGAAAACTTATACATCAGTGGAAAGTGATAATAAATGGAAACATCATTTAATGAATGAAGAAAAAGTGATTCAAACAAATCAACAACTAAATCAATACTTTCAAAGACAAACTAGGTTGCAACAAATTTCACCTTACAGTTGGATAGGTTCAGTGCAACAAGTTCCCTTAGTAAACATGAAGTAGGAAAGTATGTTAAATCAAGTAGTTGGTTTGATATCAAAAGTATCTTCGATTGTCTCTTTCATTCTACAAAATAAATTGTTTATACATGTTGAGGGTATTAAACAACATCCAGTAAAGATTGTTTTCAAAGATTGTGAATCACTAACTCATGATTCTTTGTGGAAAGAACTCAATTGCCATGTTGATAACAGGTTGTTTGCCCATTGTCACAAGTTGTTCATACTGTAGATGGATGAAATAGGTCACCAACTCGAAAAGTGCCATGGTCAGCATCATCAAGGTCATCACTTACAACTGATTGATCAAATGCATTGGTACATAGTCAATTTAAGGTCGAAATAGAGGGAGATCTACCCTCATCGACTATTTGTTTAGTCAAAATTTTGTGGCCTAAAAGCTTTCAAGTGGAGAGGAATGATCCAGGAGGATTCCGTTGATTCAATGCATAGGTGTTTAAGTGTCATTGGTAGTGTTTAGTGTCATCATCAATTCAATTTAGCTTCAAAAATATTGGTTATGGATTAGGTTTTTTAGGTAATGTTTATGGTTTTGCATGGTGTTCAGTTGATATGGGTTTGTGCCTAGCTGTCGACTTATGTTCATCGACAACTCTGCCAGCATTGGTCGACGACATGTTTTGTCATTCACCTCTCAGGATTTGGTGTTGACATGGGTTTTGTCATACACTCGCAAGTTGATAATCGACGAGGATTTTTCCCATTGCAAGGGTTTGATATGGTTCATCATCAGGGATGTCATTGCAAATGTCACTTTGTCGACGACATGTATTTGGTGAATGTCACTTTGTGACATTTGGGACAAATGTGTTTCTAACTATTTTTATGTAAAGTCCTAAAACCCTAATCTAAGTCCTAAAACCTAATGTACATAATCCTATATCCAAACCTAACCCTATACTCTAATGACCTAGTCCAAACCATCACATTATTAATACAAAACCTAACACCAAAAACTTTGGTATTAGCTCTCGGGCTATGTTATATTAATACAATTCAAAACATTACAATATAAATTAAACAAAAATTCCTCAACCACATGCTTAGACTGCATCGAAACCATGGTATATGTGACTAGCGACAAGGTAACCGCAGCATCAAGCTAAGCCACCAATCCTAAGCCACTGACTGTAACCGCATCGGAGGTCTGAGCATGTGAACACTGCAATGATAAATAGTAGTGGTCTTTGGAACCGTAGAGGTGACCGTAACTACGTCGAAATCACTTACATGTGATCCAGTGTATGAGTTGTTAGAGTTATTAAACATGCAGGTTAACTGTTAAGGGGAACCGTGGTATGAAACATGTGAACGTGCATAGACCACTAGCTTGAAAAATGTAAGCAGAACTACTAGCACTTAAACTGCAGGTTCAATCGCTGCTCACATGAGCTGTCCAACCTCTGCCTAGTTAAAGCTGACCGCAAATGGTTTCAGGGTTTATCCAAAGTTTATTTTTGGTTTTATTTGGTTTTGTGTCAAACAAACTAATTTAGGGACCAAGAAACCCAGCCTAGGTGTCTCCTAACCACAAGACTGAGCTTCAAACTTGACTGGAAGTAACCAAATGAATCTACAAACCAGCCCAAGGAGGGTTTCATGAACCTGGAGGCCTATAAAAGGTAGTTTTACTTCATTGATGAAGAGAGTGGGTTTTCACTTTTTTCTTGCAAATTCTGGAGGTTATAGGAAGTTTTGTTTTCAGTGTTACGGGAGCATCTGGAGTCAAAATTAGGAACCGTAAGAGGCGTTGGAAATCTGGTTCAGAGGGCTATCTGATGATAGTGATCAGAAGTGCTTGCATGCACATTTAGACTGATCAAATATATATGTAATCAACACCTTCTTCTCATTCCTAAAAAATCTATCACCCATCTTGAAAGAGGGCCCGGATACGTTGTCCATCAGGGATGAATGTTGTCATCAATTTTGTTTTCTGGTATTGCTGTGTTTTTACTTTTTCCACTTTTGTTATGCATCATTTATATGTTTAATCAGCTTTCATAAAGTCTTCTTCTCTAGCAGTTTTCCTCGATATCCATGCTTTGAGCTAACATTCAATTCATTAATGGTTAATCACCTCTACATCAGTTTTTAGTTTATGATCATTTCATATCAGCATACCTCTCAACCCATACCCTCGTAGGGCCAACCTCTGCAAACCCAGGGACAAATTTTGTAACCGCAAGGTTAGCCCTTGCAACAGAAAAACCAACCAGGGTAGTAACAACCCTTGTATATGTATCAACAAGGTCAACTCTTGCAAGGAGAGGGTTAAGCTCAAGTTCTGCAATAGTAGGCACAAAGTCCTCTTGTCCTAGGTCAGCAAGTTTAGAATCCTATCGGCCAAGGGCACCAGGTACAAAATCCCTATGTCTAAGGGAAACAAGTGTATCAACCTTATGCCCAAGGGCTGCAGGTCTAGAACCCTCTTGTTCAAGGACAACAGGCTCAACAACCCTATGTTCTAGGACAATAGGTCCCATATCCATATGTCCAAGGTCAACAGGCTCAACAACCTTTTAACCCATACATTTCCTATCAACAACCTATGCCTGGATAGTTTCAAGGTATTTAAGGTCAAAATTCTCCCTTTGGTCAAGGTAATCCACAATGGGGGCAACCTCAGATGCTATATGGCCAAAATCCCCCACTATGGCGCCAAAATCCTTACCAGCAAGGATGGGTTCCCCCCTATGGGCTCGCTTATTGACCTCCCATGCCTTTTAACACTCAATTACCTTTCTTGGCTACACTTGAGTTACTAGATGTATCACACCTTACGAATGATCCAATCCTTGATTCACTGTACTGGCCTCCAGTGCCGTCCAAGATACCAAGTGATTGCCCAAAGTTCAATGGAAAAGCTAAAGAAGATCCTCAAGGCCATGTGATGACATATCACCTCTGGTGCTCATTGAACTCGTATGTGGACGATTCCATTTGTCTTCATCTTTTCTAATGGACCCTCACGGGTGCTGTAGCGAAATGGTACATCGAGCTACCTCGAAGTACTTTCCATGACTTCAATTTGTTAGCCATGGCTTACCTCATGCATTTTTAGCTGTCGGTTTGCTATGAAACTGACGCATATTTAATCACATCGCTTAAGCAAGACACTGCGACACACATCTCTAATCATATCCATGAACGGTGATGTAGATGTTTCCTGATCAAGCTCGAAATAGTTGATCAATTGCTGACTGAATGGTTTACCAAATCATTTGTAGCCTCAATTGCTCGCGATATAGCTATGGATGGATGTGTCACTGAAGAGAAAATCATTTCCCATGCCCAGTACTTGGACCTGGTCTACTCTCAATCTAACACCTTCTATAAGTTGTTACCCAATTCTCTGCGGCCATTATCTAATCCCACAGCATCAAAGTCACCAGTTATTCCTCCCATTGATGGAGTTATTGGTTCAGTATCCTAGACCCCTACTAAAAATTCTTCCAAACAGAAGTCGGTCTCGAATGCTGCTCCTAATAGTTCATCTCAAAATCCACCAGGCCCTGGTAAAACCTCAGAGGTCCACGTTGTCCAGTTTACTGCAGTGGACAAATCCTTGAAAGGGAAAAAGAAAGGTAAAGGCAAAGCTAAATCTGATGCCTCGAAATAGGGTCCTCCCAAATCATCTGCTAGTGAATATTCGCAACAGAAACCTAAGTATCCCTGCCTCATTCGTGAGGAGGATCACTATACTGAGGATTGTGTTGGACACAAATTGTCATTGATGTCAATATGGCAGTATTCAAGGAGCAAGAGAGGCGTTCATACATGCAAGGAGGTCTTTGAAAGACACTGCCAAGCGAGAGGAGCCACATTGGACCAAGAGGATCTATAGGAGGAGCCATATATATATATATATATATGCCGAAACTGAGTTCTCAGAGCTATAGGAGCAAACAGAACATATATATATGCCAAAGTAGAACAGAGCCATGGGAGGCAGCAAATAGAACTATCGGAGCATAGACATATATATGCATGCATTTAACAGCCATCGGAAGCCATATATGCCACAAATAACACTACGGGAGCAATAATGTCAGAGAATGCACTATCACGGAGTAATATAGTGTATATGCAAGAAGATTACACTATCGGGAGCTATTAGCGGCCAAAAACCCATATATGTATGCTTTGATACTATCGGCGGAAAGAAAGCCCGTATATGTAGGCTTAAAACTATCGACAGGCATTTATGGCAGATTACACTATCGGGAGCGGCGATATGCCTCAAACTCATGTATTTACCCATCAGCGGAAAAAACTATGCATATAACAGTAAACAAACATGAGCTGTCAGATTTCCAGCGGATAGATCCGATGGCCATCGGGCGAAGGAGTAGCACGGGGGAAGGAGTAGCACGGGCGATAACGAGCGGGGACTATAAAAAGGGTGGTAAGCGGTAATGTATCACACTACTTTTGGAGCTTAGGCGGTAAAGGCACAATGGGTCATGATCACATTTAGCGCACAATGTGTGGCAGAAGGGACGCGAAGAAAACCACTTTCCCCATGGGTTAACGTGCGAGTGGTTGACAAGATGGAGAGGAGCATACGACGTCAAATCATGAGGCAAACGACCAGATGGTGGGGGGAACAAACGGAGTTTAATGCACGGGGAAAAAGGTGGAGACCGTTTGATTGTGATGTAATGATCGGGTGGCGTGGGTTTAACGCACATGTTATTTTAATTGATGTTACAGGAATATAAAACATGGTTAATACCATATCGCATCCTCCCATCGCAACACTACATAGAGGGTTTTCCAATTAAAATTGCCGATTGTAATTGCGACAGGATGTGGCAGGTCCGTTAAACTAGAAAACTTGCACAGCGCAAAGGAAGGCGTAGCGACTGAGGAGGAAGCCTGAGAGGCAGTGTAAGCGGAAACAAATGGACAGAGGTATGGATATAAATAAAACAGTAAAAACAGAGAATCGTGTGTTGCGGTTGGTGTGGTGAAGAACTAGAGTGTGAGGTAGTAGAAGCAGTAGAGGATGTAGGGGTAGTAGAAGCAGCAGAGGCAGGAGAGGAGGAGTGAGACAACATCAGCTAAATAGAGTACAGCAACATACCTGTTTATACCAAGATTAGGTTGGAGCCCAAGAGGTTGGAGCCATAGAACTGAACTGGACTGAAGTCATTGGGGGTAGGTGCTCCTAAGTGCAGAACCACTGGAAAACAGAGTTGGTGCTATGGAGGTTGGAGCCTCACTGAAGTCCAGGTTGGAGCTTGGCAACTATTCACAATCAGATTTATACTTAAATTGTATTTATTTCATTGTATTGTCTTGAGTTTTAATAAAAGCATTAATTTCAACTATTGATTTATGTGTTTTGTGTATACATATATATAGATATAGATATACATATCTATATATATGTTGGCAATCACTAGAACAATTAAAAAAAATAAAATAAGAAATACTGATTCACCCCCCTCAGTATTTCCAACAATTGGTATCAAAGCCAAGTTTCTTCATACTAGCCTAACAGCTTGAAGAAGGATCCACAAACATGATGAGAAATCACGAAGCATCAGGAATACCTCCTTTGTTCAATGGCACTAACTTTGGTTTCTGGAAGAAAAGAATGACCTACTACTTAATGTCCCTTGGACCTGAAGTCTAACATTTTGTTCAAAATGAATACAAAACAACTACCACTCTTCCAACAGACCAAGATGAGAGGAAAGCCTACATCGCAAATGCAAAGGACATGAACTCCATCACTAGTGGAATCACTGATTCTGAGTTTACAAAAATCATGTGCTGTACATCTGCCAAAGAAATGTGGGAGAAGCTAGTTAGCTTGTACGTTGGAGACTCAAAAGTAAAAAAGGCAAAGCTTCAAACTCACCAAAGACAATTTGAAAGTTTGAGGATGGAAGATGAAGAAGACATTGCAGCATACCTCCTCCAAGTAGCTGAAGTGGTAAATTCCCTAAAAGGATTGGATGAAAAAGTTGAAGAAAGTACAATTGTTCAAAAGGTATTAAGGTCCCTTCCAGACATATTTGACTCCAAAATAAGCGATATAGAAGAAGCAAAGGATCTAGATACCCTCAAAATGGATGAACTCCATGGAATTCTCACTACCTATGAAATGAGAAAAAGTGGCCCAAGCTCCAAAGATGCAGCATTCAAGGCCTCAAAGTCAAAGAAGGGGAAAGAAAGGACTGACTGTAGTGATGAGTCAAATGTGGAATCCGAATTGGCTCAATTTGTACGAAATCTAAAGAGAGGATCTAAGCTTAAAGGCAAGTATCCTCTTATCTATTTTAAATGTGGTAAAATAGGCCATTATGCAGCAAAATGTCCTCATAAACATGGCAGTGATGATGAAGGAAATTTTAAAAGAATGGCACACAAAAAGAAAGGGTTCAATAAGAAAAACTTCTTCTCCAAGCAAGATGAGTCTGATGAGGATGAGTTTATGGTCATCAAAAATAAATCAAATGAGGAAAGTGATCATGATGAAACCATGGAGCATTATTCATGGCACTCGCAGATGATGATGACTCAGGGATGGAAGGAAATGTAGATGAACTGTTAATAAGTGCCATTGAAGAAAATGAGAAACTATGGAACAAGATCATTTCTCTCAAAGTGGAAAACAAGGGAATAATAAGGAGAGAAGATCTCTTGGAAGCAAAAATTAAAGAAAAGGAAGAGACTTGTGAAGAATGTGAGGCCGAAATAGTGTCTTTGAGAAAGGAGTTGGAGAAAATTAAAAAGGGCTGTAAAAGCTCTCAAATACTCAAGACTATTGTGAAAAATCAAAAACCTCAACATGACAAGTCTGGAATAGGTTTCAAAGGAGAATCCTCAAGCACTAAGAATAGTGCAAAAAGCTATGCATCCCTAATCCCAAGAATAAAGAGAGAATTACTCCAAAGAAGAATGCGGAGTTGAATCATGGACACTATAACAAATACAAACCTGTACTCCACCAAGGACCCTTCGCAAATCTGAAGAATGAGGGAGGAGTAATTCCCAAGATGGAAATCGACTCAAATCGTGGTTGCTTCAACAAGTAGAAAACCATCTTTCTTGGACACTGCTTTCACTGTAAAAACTTTGGTCATCAAGCTAGACATTGTATGGCTTGCAGAAGTGAAAAGAAAAATCTAAAGGACCGAATAATCAACTCATATGCCCCCAAAATGCAAGGACAAATTAAAACGTTCAAATCATTTGATCCCTTGACCAAATTTGATCTGATTTTCCCTTTCTGCTACAATAATGGACACTATGAACAAGACTGCCCACTCAAAGGAAGAAAGACGAGTAGCAAGAACTCCAACATGGAAAAATGCGGCCTGGCTCTATATGATCAAAATAATGAAAAACAGTGATTTGTAGATAGTGGGTGCTCCACACATGACAGGAGATAGAAGGATGTTTGTCTCACTGAGAAAAAAGGAAGGGAATGTGTCCTTTGGAAGCGGATTAGGTGGAATTGCAGGAAAACGAACAATTACTCTGATCAATGGAAAAGGAAAAGCTTAAGATACTCTGCTAGTTGACGAACTCAAATACAACCTCCTGAGTGTCAGCCAAATCTATGATCAAGGACATAAGCTTATTTTCAGCACCAAAGACTGTGAAATAAGGAACTCTAACTCAGGAAAACTTGTGGCAAAAGGGGTGAGAACACCAGAAAAAATTTACAAACAGAACAAGATTTAAGAAAATAAATGCTACTTGAGTCAGATAGATGAGAGTTGGTTTTGGCACAAGCGACTTGGACATACAAGCTTCAAAAATCTGATCAATATCAGCAAGATCAAAGCTGTATGAGATATCCCAAGGCTATTCAAACCAAATCAAGGAGTATGTGGTCCTTGTCAACATGGAAAGTAGACCAGAACCAACCACAAGACAAAGGATCACTATACATCGAAGCCCTTGGAGATCATTCATGCTAATGTGTGTGGGCCAACTAGAAATCAAGCACTCCAAGGAGAAAGGTACTTTGTGTTATTTGTTGATGATTATACTAGAATGATGTGGATATATTTCATATAGTATAAATCTAAAACTTTTGAGTGTTTCAAGAATCTAAAAGCCTTTGTAGAAAATGAAAAAGATTCAAAAATTAAGTGCCTCATAACAGATAGAGGAGGAGAATTCACATCAAACGAGTTTAGTGAGTTTTGTAACATTCATGGAATTAAAAGAGAATTCTCGGCTGCCAGAACACCTCAGCAAAATGGGGTAGTTGAAAGAAGAAACCGAACAATCCAAGAAATGGCAAGAACTATGCTATTAGTAGTAAACTTACAGCCTAGATTCTGGAGAGAAGCAGTAGGGACATTAGTCTATACACTGAATCGGACTCAATTAATACCAAATTGTGAAAAAACTCCTTATGAGCTATGGAACGGAAGACCTACTTCGGTAAATTATTTCAAGATATTTGGAAGCAAGTGCTTCATAAAAATAAATGATAGTTCACCAAGAAAGTTTGATTCTCGGGTTGATGAAGGGATATTTTCTGGATACTCTACACGGAGAAAGGCTTACAAGTGCTACAATTATCGACTGAAGAACATAGTGGAAAGCATTGATGTAAAGGTTGATGAAGAACTTCTAGTAAAGGAAATTGAAGAACATGAAGATGACTTTCTCATTGAAGAAGAAGAACCTAAAGAAGAAGATATAGATGAGGAAGAAGAAGAAGAGAAAAGAGAACCACCTCATACCCCTTCAAAGATGAAGTATATCAAAATATATCATCTAGAAGAACAGATGATTGGCAATAGAGATGAAGGTGTGCAGACCCGAAGAAGGATAACAACCTCACCCAAGAGAAAAGTCATTGCTCTCCTATCTATGATAGAACTAGAAACATTTGCAGAAGCAAGTAAGGATCCTCATTGGGTAAAAGCCATGGAAGAAGAAATGTCCCAAATTGAGAAGAACAAGACATGGGAGCTGGTACCTCATCCAAAGGACAAAAACATAATAGGAACCAAATGGGTGTTCAAAAATAAAATGAATGAGGAAGGACGGGTTATCAGAAACAAGGCAAGACTTGTGTGCAAAGGCTACTCACAAATTGAAGGAATTGACTTTGAAGAGACATTTGCACCAATGGCCCGTATGGAAGCTATCAAGATGTTCTTAGCATTTTCTTGCTCAAAAGGATTCAAAATCTATCAAATGGACGTGAAATCAACATTTCTAAATGGGGAACTCAAAGAGGAAGTCTACATGGAGCAACCAAAAGGTTTTGATCTAACAGCAGGAAAGGACTTAGTCTGGAAGTTGAAAAAGGCTTTATATGGGTTGAAACAAGCTCCTAGAGCTTGGTATGCAATATTGGATAAGTACCTGCAACAACAAGGCTTCAAAAAGGGAGTGGCTGGAAGTAATCTAAACATAAAGATAGAACAAGGTAAGTTACTAGCTACTCTTGTTTATGTCGATGATCTAATTTTTGCTAGTAATAATGATGAAATGAGCCATGAATTTTCTCAAAGCATGTCAAAATAGTTTGAGATGTCAATGATAGGAGAGTTGTCCCACTTCCTTGGACTTCAAATATCTCAAACTAGAGCAGGATTGTGTATATCTCAAACCAAATATCTAAAAGACATGCTCAAAAAATATGGAACGGAGGACTATGCACCCATGAGCACACCTATGACCACAAATTGCAAACTGAGCAAAGATGATGACTCCCCTCTAGTAGATGCAACTCATTATAGGTCAATGATTGGAGCCCTTCTATACTTAATAACTACACGACCAAACATAATGCAAGTAGTAGGAATGGTGGGAAGATTTCAATCTACTTCCAAACAATCCCATTTATTAGCTGTAAAAAGAATTCTCAGATATCTGAAGGGAACTTCTGATTTCGGTCTTTGGTACCTAAGGAACTCAACACTGACTCTAACTGCATACACCGACGCTGATTGGGCTAGAAGTATAGATGATTGGAAAAGTACTAGTGGAAATGCAATCTTCTTAGGAGACTATTTGGTATCATGGCTCAACAAAAAACAGTCATCCATATCGTTATCCACAGCCAAAGCCGAGTATATTGCTACAACAAACTGTTGTACCCAGATACTATGGATGAAGGAAGCTCTAAAAGATCTTGACATATGTACAGATCAACCAATTACCGTTTATTGTGACAACACAACTGCTATTAGTCTCAGCAAAAATCTAGTGATGCACTCAAGAACCAAACACATACCAATCAAGTATCATTTCCTCCGTGAGCAAGTAGCTAAACAAAACATTGTCCTGGAATATATCAGTACAAAGGAGAAAATAGCTGATATTTTCACAAAACATCTTCCTCGACAAGCATTCGAACATCTGCGTCAAAAGATGGGGGTTATTTCTTTCTTATCACTCAAGCTCATTCATAAATATGCAGCAGGACAGGGGGAGCAGTTTGACAGGGGGAGTCTGTATGCATTCCTTTGCCATTGATGTCAAAGGGGGAGAGAGCAGAGGAATATTGCCATCAATAACAAAGGGGGAGATTTTTGGACACAGATTGTCATTGATGTTAATATGGCAGTATTCAAGGAGCAAGAGAGGCATTCATAGCCAGAGGAGCCACATTGGACCAAGAGGAGCTACAGGAGGAGCCATATGTATATGTAATACATATGCATATATCTATCTCTCTCTCTCTCTCTCTCTCTCTCTCTCTATATATATATATATATATATATATATATATATATATATATATATGCCGAAATGGATTTCTCAGAGCTACAGGAGCAAACAGAGCATATATATATGCCAAAGTAGAACAAAGCCATGGGAGGCAGAAAATAGAACTATCGGAGCACAGACATATATATGCATGCATTTAACAGCCATCGGAAGCCCTATATGCCACAGATAACACTACGGGAGCAAGAATGTTAGAGAATGCACTATCAAGGAGTAATATAGTGTATATCCAGGCGAATTGCACTATCGGGAGCTATTGATGGCCAAAAACCCATATATGTATGCTTTGATACTATCGGAGGAAAGAAAGCCCATATATGTAGGCTTAACACTATCGACGAGCATCTATGGCACATTACACTATCGGGAGCAGTGATATGGCTCAACCTCATATATTTACCCATCGGTGGAAAAAACTATGCATATAACAGTAAACAAACATGAGCCGTCAGATTTCCAGTGGATAGACCCGACAACCATCGCACGGAGGAGTAGCACAGGCGATAACGAGTGGGGATGGTAAAAAGGGCCGTAAGCGATAATGTATCGCACCACTTTTGGAGCTTATGCAGTAAAGGTACAACGGGTCGCGATCACGTTTAGCACACGATGCATGGCAGAAGGGACGCAGAGAAATCACTTTCCCCGTGGGTTAACGCACGAGCAGTTCACGGGACGGAGAGGAGCATACGACGTCAGATCGCGAGGCAAATGACCAGACGGTGGGGGAAACAAACAAGGTTTAATGCGCGGGGAAAAAGGCGGAGACCATTCTATTTTGATGTAATGATTGGGCGGCGCAGGTTTAACGCACATTTTATTTTAATTGATGTTATAGGAATATAAACCATGGTTAATACCATATCGCATCCACCCATCGCAATGCTACATAGAGGGTTGTCCAATTAAAAGTGTCGATTGCGATTGCAACAGGATGCGACAGGCCCATTAAACTGGAAAACTTTCACAGTGAACTTGCACAATGAACTTTTGATTGGACCATAACGTCATGATTGCGATTGGAGCATAACGTCTCAGTGGACTTGTATAGCGCAGAGGAAGGAACAGCGACTGAGGAGGAAGCCTAAGAGGCGGTGTAAGCGGAAATGAATGAACAAAGGTATGGGTATAAATAAAACAATAAAAACAGAGAACCATGTGTTGCGGTTGGTGTGGTGAAGAACAAGAGTGTGAGGTAATAGAAGCAGCAGAGGCAATAGGGGCAGTAGAAGCAGCATAGGTAGGAGAGCAATAGTGAGACAACATCAACTGAATAGAGTGCAGTAGCATACCTGTTTATACCAAGGTTGGGTTGGAGCCCAAGAGGTTTGAGCCTCAGAACTGAACTGGACTGAAGTCATTGGGGGTACGTGCTCCTAAGTGCAGAACCACCTCAAAACAGAGTTGGTGCTCTAGAGGTTGGAGCCTCACTGAAGTCCAAGTTGGAGCTTAGAAACTATTCACAATCATATTTATACTTATATTGTATTTATTTCATTGTACTGTCTTGAGTTTTAATAAAAGCATTAATTTCATCTATTAATTTCTGTGTTTTGTGTATACATATACATATCTATATATATGTTTCTAATCACTAGAACAATTAAAAAAATAATAATAATAAGAAATACTGATTCACCCCCCTCTCAGTATTTCCAAAAGATTATCCGTGATGATCTGAAGTTAGTCGCTTGCTCAAAGGGACCCCTATTGTCCTTAAAGAGCCATTTCCATCTTAGCAGACTCAAATGGGAGAGAAACCCTAATCTGCTTCCTATGAATCTCAAGTGTTCATGATGAGCACACCCATTAATGTGGCTACCCGATCGAAATACTATCAAAATCTAGCTCCGGAAACTGGGAAAGAAAAAGAAGTTGCACCTTCTTCTTCTACCCAGAGTTCTGGCCCTCTGCAAAAAAAGCACCCTAACCCTGATTTCGCTACACGACCACCCTCTCAAGGTGTGCTATGGAAATCCTCGTATAATCCCAATTCCCGAGCCGCTCAACACTACAATATTGTTTAATATTTGGCTCAAGGACGATCAGCCATGTTGGCTCTCGAGGTACTCCAAAGCTGCCCATCATAGTGGAAATATTTGTTGTCAGCTATCGGGGGCATCGATCCCACCAATTCTAATTTGATCTTTCTCGATCTGGAGAGCCATGTTCCTTGCCTCCCTATTTAGATTGCCTTTCTTATTCATGTAATCATAAACGAGAAAACCATCCACCGCACTGTCATCGATGAAGGTGCTTCTACCTGCATCATGTCAACTACATGTTGGAAGGCTATTAGTTCCCCTGCATTAAAACAATTTCTGAACACTTTGGAATCTTTTGATGGGTGTCTTACATAACCTTGCAATCACCCTGGAAGGCAAGACAGTGTAAGTTGAAGTATATATTTTTGACACCAATCTCAATTATAATATTCTACTCGGCCAAAGTTGGACTCATGCCATGCATGCTGTGGCCTCCTCTTTGTTTCGCGTGATCATTTTTCCCCATCAAGGGAATATTGTCACCGTTGATCAGTTGTCTTTCTTTGCCTCTTCCTCCTTAGATGGAAATGTTCCGTATGTCAAGCACTATGGTTCCCCCTATGAGATTATGGGGGTAGGTCTCTTCAAAGATTCTGCCTTAATGGGAATTTTTCCACTCCCACCTCCTCATGTTGCCTCTATCAACATGGTCTCAGTCAAATCTGATCCCTGGGTCATACCTGCACCAGATCTTGTTGATTATTGGGGCGAGGTCATGCCACTTAGTCCCGCCAAAGTCAATTTTGTGGAAATTGTTTTCGCTTCGAACTCTACATCCTCTAATTCTCATATGTCAAAGACCTCTCTCGATGTGTACTCTCAATCCCCCTGGCTTGGCACTTTGGAACCATCTGGTCCCTTAGCTGAGACCTTCGTTACTAATGAAGGTGTCATGGAAATCATGTATCTCGAGGAACCACCATGGATTGATACTCATCATCGATCCTCGTTCTTGCCTCGCCCGGCTATCATGTCTAACACTTTCGAAGAGTCTTCTTCTCCATTTCCCCCACCGATTGTTACTCATGAAATATGGTCGGGAGGAAATTTGGGTAATATTACTCAAATGATGTCGATTAACATTTTTATCAAACCCAGTGTCATTGAACACATTCATATTGGGGTATCTTGTTCTCCTGATGAGATCAAGACATATACTCATCTATTTCAAGAATTCCATGATGTGTTTTCATGGTCTTACAAAGGAATGCCTAGCATTGATCCTAGCATTGTGGTGCATGAAATACAAACATATCCACACGCAACGCCTGTTCACCAACAGCTTCACCCGGTGCACCCTAGGAAGGTTGGTTCTATTGAGGGTGAATTCGAAAAGCTTCTCAAAGTTGGGTTCATCTATCCCATCCCCCTTACAGACTGGGTGTCCAATTTTGTCCTAGTGACTAAAAAATAAGGCATGATCTATGTTTACATAGATTATCGAGATCTTAATAATGTTTTTCCTAAAGATAACTATCCTAATCCCTTGATTGAGTAAATAATTGATGAATCTGTTGGGAGCGATATCCTTTCCTTTATGGACGGTTTTTTTGGTTATAACTAGATTAATATTGCACAGCCGACCAAGAAAAGACAACCTTTATCTGACCACGGGGTACGTTCACATACAGGAAGCTCCCTTTTAGCCTCAAAAATTTTTGAGCCAAGTTTCAATGGGAAATGTCCTATGCATTTTGTTAGCACTCAGAATGAACCTCAAGGCTAAGAAAAGGAAATTCCGAGGTAACCACAGACCAAGCTTTCGATTTGGCATCTAACCCTACCAGACCAGAGAGGGTTCTCTCTTTACCAACAAAACATGGCTGCAATAACTAAATCTTAGGCTAGCTATGAAGTGTGGGGATTTTTTTTAAAGTTGTGGGTTGAAAATAACAAGAGAAAGGACCATCGGTCTATGGATTCGAGGCTAGTTTCCGCCGGCAAACTTGGGGAAAAGTAAGTGCAATGTTCAGCTAGATAAAATATTGGAGATGAGAGAAGAAAAGAGAAGAAAGATTGCTGCCCTGCAGGAATCAATCAAGGGATGGATCTACAGTAGCAGTGTTAGAAGGAAAAGAAATACTGGGTTACTCAACAGAGCATCTAACAGAGGATGTATTTTGCAAAGATAACCACTACATTTAACAACAAAATCATTGTGAAAGGAGCATCATGTGTAGATGAATTCCTAACACATATATTAGATAGTTTTATAACAAGAAATAGTAGAAAAAACAACATATGTAAGTGGATTTACAAGAAAAAACATACTGAACATTAAACACTGTGATGAATCCCAAATCTAAAGGGCAGAAAACTGCTCCATTAAAATAATATTCAAGAACAAATTTACACAGTCCAAAGCAGCCTCTCTTTCTGAAAAACCAAACCCTTACACTATGAAATTAATAAAATATATATAATTTTCTCATCCCTGTACTAAGGGAATTGAGCTCAACCATCTTCTTCAAAATAGAATCGGTGACAGTAAATTTGGACCGAATTTCTGAAATTAGGTGTCAATGATGAACTCATATCTCCTAAACCGTAGCACATGTTACAAAAATGAAAAGACGTTTCTGTAGAGAAGGTAATTTTTGAGAAAAACCCCTCTCAAATTTTATAAATTTAATTCCAATTTCTCGAAATTTGTGCCACAAAATCATCTCTAAAATAGAAAATCATTAAACATTTCAATCTACAAAAATAAGTTGTAAAAATCTAGTCAAATATTCCAATTCATGACACCGGTGAATAAACTGAAAGAGGTTTTTGTTATATGGCTCCTGGTTAACAAAATGTATTTGGGTTTCTCAAAATTACTTTCCATCTATTGTAAAATGGCCCCGCACTAAAATGACTAAAACAGTAAAATAAATACAAAATTTGTTTTGTTTTAATGTAGGCTTCAAATATGACTAAATATCTCCCACATAGTAACACTTGTGCATAAACGGAAGGAGGTTTTTGTTATTTGGTATGCTATGGACAAAAACCTCTTTCACTTTTGTAAAATTCCTGTCCAAACTAATTTTGTAGTAAACTTGTCCCTGTGTGCAACAACTGACCTCAAAACATGCATAACCAAGAAACAATCATTCATTTTGATCATATCTTCTAATCCGGAAACTGGTTACGGGAGTGTGATAACCATTGGAAATTCTGAGCTCCTTCTAATGGACATACTTAGGATATGGTTTGTACTAAAACTCATGTGAAAAACATATCTAAAAACCAGACATAGTAAGAGCTCATTTTGATCCCTAGTAACAAATTTCATGATATTTGCAACATTTTCCAGCCTTACTTAGATGACCTTCCTGCCCATTCTCATAAGTGCCAAGATCACCCAGAACATCTTCGGCACATTTTCTATGCTACAGGCACTATATCATTCAGTTAAATCCACACAAATGTGTTTTCTACATGGAATTAAGGCAACTCCTCGGCTTCATCATTTCCAAGGATGATATTTTCCTAGATCCGCTAAAAGTCGAGGCCATTGTAAATTTACTCCCTCCATCTTCACTACACCAACTCCAAGGCCTGCAAGCAAAATCCAACTTTCTCTATTATTTTATACCCAACTATACCAGGCTAGCCACAGGATTTACCCAGTTGCTCGAATAAGGAATGCCCTTTTCATGGGATGAGGTGACCCAGAAAGATTTTGACGATCTTAAGGTCATCCTGATAAATGCTCCTCTGTTGCATCCATTGGACTATTATCAAGATTACTCCCTTTACCTAGCCACAAACCCTAGCACCATTGCTATGGTTTTGGTCCAAGACGATGACGAAGGCATTGAACATGTGATCTACTACCTTAGTCGGAATCTCCTCAACACTGAAACGCGTTATGCAAATGTCGAGAAGTTGGTTGTGGTTGTCGTTCAGGTTGTTCAATAATTTCGAAACTATATCCTTTTATGTACTACTTCAATTATTTTTGAATGCAACCCTATGACCTATATCTTGACTCGTCAGTTGCTGGGGAGCAAGTATTCTAAATGGATTGTTATCCTGCAAGAATTCAATTTGGTCTTCACTACGGCAAAATCTAAGAAGTCACCTGCTTTCATTGAATTGATTTATTCCCTTCCCACCAAAAGTTTCCCTGTTGGTGTAGATGAACAACTTCCAGATGAGACCCTTTTCCTAATTAGCACCCTTGATCTATGGTACGATGATATCATCATGTATCTCCAAACCTCCACATTTTGGTCCGTGTTGACCAAGGATGATTGTTGAAGGATTCATCATAATTCCCAAACCTACTGTGATATTGGAGATACTTGATACCGTGTCGGTGTCGATTCTATTCTTCGCTGGTGCCTTACGATCGAGGTAGTTGAAAGAGCTCTCAATGATTGCCACTCTGGGGCATGTGGTGGTCACATGTCTAGTTACGCCATAGCTCAAAAAATCCTTCGTGCTAGTTATTTCTGGCCATCTATCTTCAAAAGCTACATTATTGCTGTCTGTAAGTGTCACAAATGCCAAATTTACCAATGCAAGATGTGCGCCCCACCCGCTCACCTACACCTGTCATTACCATTGGTCCCTTTTCCAAATGGGACATCCATTATATGACATGTAACCCTCGTTCAGCTGGGGGCCATGGCTATATTATTGTCGCTATGGATTATTTCACCAAATGGGCCGAAGCAATGCCTACATATTCTGCAGATGGTAATATGGCGGCTCAATTCCTTTTTAACAATGTAATTTTCAGGTTCGATGTACCCCAAGCCATTGTCACAGACCATGGATCCCATTTCAGAGGTTACATGATGGCAGAATTGACATCTACATTGGGCTTGTGCCATGATGGATCAACCCCATATTACCCTCAGGCCAACAGCCAAGTTGAAGTTGTGAACAAGGTTTTGGTCACCATACTATTGGGATGCACAAGTCAAATTTTCATCTCATGCTTTTTTCAACTCTGTGGGCCTACCAAACTTCAACCAAAGACACAACGGGTTTCACACCTTTCCAGCTGGTCTATGGTCTAGAAGCAACATTTCCAATCAAATGTGAGATTCCTTCACTCAAGCTAGTTGTTGAACTCCTCCCCAAAACATCACCTCAATAGGAATTCCTCTTATATTTAGAATGACTGGACGAGACTCGTCGTCTCGCTACCTTAGTCATCGAAGCACAAAAGAAACGCATCAAATCCCATTTCAATCAATCGGCCTCCCCTCGTGCTCTCTATGATGGTGATTTGGTCCTGCTATACGACCAAGCTAGTGATAATTTGGGGGTAGGTAAGTTCGAACCTATGTGGCATGGGCCTTATGTTGTAAAATGTGTTTTGTAGAAAGGAGCCTATGAGCTTATCGATTATGAAGGAAATCCTCTCGATAAGCCCTGAAATGGGATTTACCTTAAAAAGTACTATTCTTACCTCATCTTGCATGGATACTTTTGTACATTAGTGTGTGATTCTTTTTTGTACAACATGGTTTTGTGTGATAGTTTTCAAACAACTTTCCTATTTACTATGCTTTTCTTACTTTGCAGATGTCTGGAACTCCTCACGTTGCTTTCACCGATGGTTCTTTCCGTAGTACCCAGAACTTATCATCCGCGACATGGGCTATCTATAACCCTAACGATGAGTTGATTGACCTTCAAGGTATCTACCTAGGTCGTACAACCAACAACATTGTTGAATATAGTGCGGTCATTAAACTATTGTCAGAAGCCATCGCTTTGGGCATCAGAGAATTGGTTGTCAACTTGGATTCATGGCTTGTTTTCCTTCAACTCAATGGTCAATATTTCATCAGGAACCCTCAAATATTACGAATGTATCTCTGTATCCATCTATTGGAAACACATTTTGAATATATTACATATCATCATGTTCCTAGACGCATGAATACATTGATAGATGCATTAGCTAATTACGTGTTGGATAGACATTTACAAAACATGTAAATGATAAGACAAACCATTTGTACCATAATATATATATATATATATATAGATATATAGATATATCTATGTGTGTGAATGTCTGATACATCAGAACCCCAAAAATAATATGTGTGTAATAACATCAATGGCTTGCAGGCCTCATACATCTATGGCATGCAGGCCTCAAAAAATATGTAAGTGTTGGACCTAGGAACTTCACAGCATGGTGCTTATGGTAGCATGAGATAGCTCATGCAACCCTACTCAGTAATCGGTGGATCTGATTTGATACTCCCACTTTGTGCCTCTGGAACCGTCGGGGCATGTCTCTTATCATGCATACTCCAGGATACCATGAGTCAACCCCTCGAGGTTCCTCACAATCTCCTCCTCGTTATCACTCCCTTCCTAATAAGGGGTGATTACATCAATAGGATGGGGGACACACTTGGCTATCAGGGACATCCCGGCTAGCCACTTTGGTCCAACATCTGCATAAACATGAGAAATGTTATAATCATGCATATACTAAAAAATAATTAAAAACATAAAAATAAAAAGTTTTGATTTTTTACCTTCGTCATCGAAGTCCTCTCCATCTAGTAAGGCCATATCTGGATCTCCACAAAAATTAGTGCCGCTGTAAAGCCAGTCCTCCACAATGATCTTCTGTCATCATAGCCATGAGAAGAATTTTGGTCAATATGACATATGCTAACCCATAGTGATCTTGGGCATTAGACAACTCCAGCGGGCCATCCATGGATCGCGTGGTGCAGGAGGATCGACCTCAGTCAACTGATACTGGAAGAGTGGGACTCGTTCCAGCAAGAAGGTCACAAGTACTGATCTAAAGCCAAATTGCTTCAAATTCCCTACCTTGGCCTTGGGCAACTGGCACTTGATGTTCATCTTCATGGCCTCTGCCGAGTTGAAGATCGTAGGACTTGTGCAGTCAATAACATAAAGGAACTTTGACTTGTTAGTCTCATGTTCCACCTGGGACCCTGCCACTCTATTGATAGTCAATAGAAGCACACTTAGTGTCAAATCCTGCACACTGGAAATCTCTATCTTCCCACTCTTGGATTTCAGGGCCTCAGGACAGTGTTGGGCAAGTAGGGAAGATATTCTTCCCCTGATCAAACATGACCCATACAAGTTCACTGGCTCACCTCTCCGAGACAGTTGAGTGATGAAGTACATATATGAATTTTTCAACTCCGGTTCCTAGTCACTAATGACAAAAATTTCGCGATTGATGTCCCAAAGGCTTATCAAGTATCAAAGCAACTTAGGCTAGGTCTGCATCCCTAGTGTAAGGAAAAGTTTGAGGACCTCACAAGTCCTCAAAGCCTCTAGGAAATTTGGATCATTCAATGCCTACGTTTCAACATCTTCGTGTTCTCTTTCCTTCCAATCCACCATATTTGACAATTTCTCTCTTGCGAAAGCCACTTATTTGAGTCAATTATCAATTTTGGCACATAAAATTCAAGTTTTAACGGTCAGTCTTTGAGGAAAAATGATTTTTCCCTATCCACGACATTGTCATACCTATTTTAGAAGCATTCACTTCGGTCGGCATGGACGGTTATGCAAATCACCCTCAGCCGACGCAATCCCGTGCCCGAAAATCGTGCCAATCAATGGAAATTTTTTTTCTCAAAAACCTCCCTAAAAATCCAAAAAAATGGCTAAAAATAGAAATTAATGGCATGAAAATGGAGCTTAGGGCTTCATTTATTACCTAGAACTGATGGCTCATCGATTGACCTCTCCGATCACCCACAATCTGCTCCGAATGAATTAGGTCAAAAGTGGGTAAAAAGTCTTCACTTCAAAGGTAAAATGGTAAATGGTAAAAATATATTTACTTTTCCCATTTTTATTCATTTTTTCATGAAAATATCAGGTTTTGTAAATATTTTTGACCTATTTTACCTCAAGGAATCAATAATATACTTTGCCTTATTTGTGCATCAACAGGTGATGGATGTTTGGCGATGACGATGAGTCACATTTCAGCTCTTTTCTTGACTCGTTAAACTCATATGAAAATATTGCCAAGTATTTTTTCCCTTTTTGACTCGTTAAAGAGAATAAAAATGGGGGGTCTGCTTTCAGCTCTTTTTCGACCCTTTAAAAGCTAAAATATCGTCAAGACCTTGTCGTGTCGAACTCATTAATGGATGTGAAACGTCGTGTGACCAATATTTTATGCCTTCTTCGGGCTGGGATGCACTATTTACGAAAAAGGTACTCCTTGAATAAAATGGTCAAGCAGTTCTCTCAAGTATTGTTTTCTACCTTTTTCGGGCTTGAGAGACACAAATGTACAAAAAGGGACCATGTGGAGTTTTCTTTTACGTGTCTTTTTCAAACTCTAAACATGAAAAGGATACCAACTTATGTCTTTGTTTGACTTGTTAAACTATTAAACGACATCGGATTCATCACCATGATGAACACGAGCTTCTCCTTCCTAAGGCTCATTAAACTTACTAGGTTGGATCCGTCCAAAGGATGAACTTACAGTGCAAGCATATTCTATCCCCTTCAAGCTTTCGATTAAAAATTAATTGGGGTACTCACTAGGAATGGTGGGGGGAAATTTTGGAAATCTATCGAGTCATGTCAATAGTTTACTCTTGAACATGAAACTCTTTTCTTCATGTCAGATTGGGAAATCCTCCTTTGTATCATTGAACTTCGTGGGTTTCATTCATTCATTTTTTTCATTCATTTGATCTCTGCCAAGTCATTATGACCACCGATCCATGGATCCAAAAGCTTCCAAACTTCCAGTTGTGTCGCTAATATGTTCAAGAGTTGTCCTTCTACAGTTACACTTATCTCTGGTTCTCTGTATCATCCAAAATATTTTTTCATCCTCTCACCTCGTGTCAATGATGTGGGATTCATTATGGCCCTCCTTTGACACGGTCACTTTCCATCAACTTCAACTCATTATCTGGGACGTTGATTGAGAGACTCCCTTCCAATACCTTAGAGATTGCATGCCTTAATGGAAAGTTCTTCGCACTCGACAACAAGTTCATATCATTGGCTTTTGATTGAGTGATTTCATGGGTGTTCGACTTCAGTTCCTGTATTCACATTCTGTGAATTGTGCTGATAGTACCTTGAGGACCATTTTCATTATTGGTGGTTTCTCTCGCGCTTTTTAATAATTCACATCATTGGTTGTTAATCAAATGACTTTCTAGCATGTTCGATGTCAACACATCCATTTGCATGCTAGGATCTATACTTTGATCAAGTTTTGTTGGAGCGCAAGACCATGGACTCAGATCACAAAAATTCCATGTTGCGAAGAGATGTGACATGGTTATGTTGATATGCATGTCCATTTCAGATGGCTTGTTATGACCAAACCATGAGTTATCATATGTGATCCTTCTCATTATTGGCTGGTTGCGACCATACCTTAGTTTAATTATGATCCCCCTTTATGGATGGTTGCACCCATACCTGGATCCATTTACATGATCATTCTCTGGATGGCTGCATCCATGCCATGATTCATGTATCATTTGACATATATCTCCATTTATGTATATTTATCTGTACTTGCTTGCAGCTTTTTCGATGGGAAACTGGTTCCCTATACTGATTTATAAAGCATTTCATCCCTCACTCCAGCTCGGCCTTCACGCTTTAGGGGGCATCTATTACACAACATTTTGTCACTGTCCCTATACTCCCCATTCCTTGATCCTAGAGGACCTCTACAGTGAACCCCACATGCTTTTCCTTCATGAAGAAACTCCCATTATGTCCCTCTTCATGAGCAGGTCATTTCCCTTTTGCACCATTTCCCAGGAACTTCTTTTTTACCCAGTTTACAAGGCCAGTACTAATGACCTTTGTCTCCCTTGCACCAATGTGGATAGATTAGCACTATTCCCCAAGTTGACCGGTGCGACTGAGGTGTGTTCTAGTCACGCCGGTCCTATTATGTAAAGTTTTTAAATTAGAGCTTAAGCTTCCAACTCTAAAAGCTCCTTAATGGAAGTCTGGTAAATGGTTTGGTTGGATGGGGTCGAGGATGACAGTATGGGATCCTTTCCCATATAATGATGGAACTACCTCAAGGGATAAGTCCTTATCCCATGAAAAGAGGATCCATATCCCATCCATATTTCCTATATAAACCTCCCTTCTTCCCAAGCACAAACTAGTTGCAGTTAGAGTGTTGGTTGAGTGTGAGTATACTATTTTGATTAGAAAAGCAATCTATTAGTAGTTGTAGACACCTAGTTGTGTGAGGGAGAAGTATGTTTGGTTTGGAGTGAAGCCTAAAGGGAAGAGCATTTAAAACTATTATTGTTTGAAGCCATCATGGACTACTAGTAGAAGAGTGTGGGAACCTAGTTTTGTTAGAGGAAGACTGAGATGTCAAGATGAATGGTTGTAATCTCTCTTTGATATTAATATATGCAAATATAAATTGATTTTCTACATGTTTTGTAATATTACATATCCATGTTTTAATGCTTCTTGACCCATTAAGTAGGTTGAATTGCAGTTTGTCTATTATTAAGTTTGTGTGTTGGTGTTGTTTACTTGTTTCGGCAACGTGAAGAAGGAAGCAAGAGATTATTGGAGTGAGTAAGCGAGGACATCATCAAGCAAGATAAGCGACCAAGAGGTAGGCCCTCTTGATTAATTCTAACCTAAGGAACTCTTCCATAGAATGTATATGTTGTGGCTAGACACATTATCAGGCTAGAGGGATTCGCTCGTGTCTGCACTTATAATTTTACTTCACCACAACAAGGAAGTCGTGAACATTCCTGTTGAAAATTTCATAAGTGAGCAGAAATGAAGGAACATGAGAAATAGACCTATCACCAATCAGAACTAGATCTGAAGGATCTACCTTATTTGAGGATGAGGGAGGTTTTCCCATATTGTAGTAAGTGTTAGCTTCCTATACCAATAGGTTTCATCTTTCATGATTGTCTTGATCGAACTATGGAATATGTTCAAACCTTCTTTCTTAAGCAAAGGTGTTCCATATTTTTGAAAAAACAAAAAATCAAAAAAGTTAAAAAATGTAAAGAGGGTATACCCTAAAAGAAAAATCAAAGGGTAAGAAAAATAATAGTGGTCAAAAAGAATGAAAGAAATGAACCCAAGCAAAAATAGACCAAGGAAAGTGTGCAATTCAAATGCCACTACTACTCCATTTTGTAATAAAACAATTGTGTGCACTTGTCCACCTTTGCCACAATTCAGAATAAGTCAAACTGTTAAACTTGGCTTACTCATATTTCAATTTCATGTTGTAGATTAGAGAATAAATATCTGACCAAACAGTTTAATCTTGGCAGATAAGTAGATAGTTAGAGTTAATAAAATGTGCTCAACAGTTTAATCTGAGCCCTTGGATGTAATAAGGGTAGAATTAGATAGATTTTCCTTGTAAAAAGAAATAATGTTGATGAAGGTTTGCAAGTCTAAATGCACCCTAATAAAGAAGAGAAAATGGTAGTATTAAGTAGACAGGGTAGGTAGATGGTGTTGCAAAGTGTTATCTGATGAATGATGCTGCTACATGTTTTTGATCCTTTACTTTCATCACAAGTACTAAAGCAGGAAATACACTGGAAAATCACCACAAGCAAAGTAAAACTCATTAAGCTCCCTCATCAATTTCCCCTAAAAAGTTTCACTAATTTCCCGCAAAGTACTAAGATATTTGGAGATCAAAGGGGCTCAAGGCATTTCCTTGACCTCTGGAGGGACCGGACCCTCGGCCTAAATGATCAAAAAGACCTAAGTACTTAAGATAATCCATCATTATAATCTTCCATCTTTAACTTTGTCCTAACTAAAATCCTATTTTACTTAGGAAACTCATGAAAAAACCCACAAAAATCCCTCAAGATAACTTGCTATTCTAAGTTTAAGTGTTGAAGATAAAATATTGCAATTTACTTCAGAAGTTATCACTTTCTTAGATGTGAAAAAATATTTTGAGTTTCCTTGTCCTTTGCCATATTTACATTTAACTCTATTATACTAAATCCATAATAAAATACCTTATCCTAAGTATATAACTCCCTTTTTATAAATATCCCAAAAACCCCTCTATTATAAAGTTTAACCAAAGTATTTATATCCCCGCACATTTAAAATAATAACCCACTATACGCCCTTTGTTAAAAATTATCATTATATTATAATCCCGCCATTATGGTAATTAAATAATATTTGTTTGTTACCATATAAATAAAAAATATATATATACAAAAACTTTAAACATGCCATATGTATGTTTAAATACAAAAATATGAATAAAACTTCCGAAACGTTCCGTGCCACCGTGGTTTGTCCACCTGGGAATCCACTTAACCAAACCCCGCCACAACCCATTTCTTTACGCATACGGGATTAATTAGTCATCAGGACTAATTAATAACCTTTTCTGCCTATTAGATATCACCCGGGGTGATTAGATTAAACCTTAAACTGTTTTAAAGCCCGACGGGCCCACATCTGAAACCTTCATTTTGAATCCACAAGAACCAAAATGGAGGTGTCGGCAACTCTGAATATTACTCCACTGAATGCTCCTCACCGTGAATTGGAATATTTACCTTTGATAGATGAAGATTTCCAAATTAAAGACCTGCATTTTTATGAAAGTCCCCTATTGAGCTATTATCGCTGCAGAGATGAATACTCAAAGGGGCACGATCTTATAGGGTTGTGGGAATCCAATCTCCCAAGGTATCTCATTCCTTCAGTCATTTATTTCCAAGAAATCATCCATTACTGCCATTCTAACTATGATCTGACTCAAAGAGCTGTAATATCCCCTGACCAGAGTGTTCATTCCCCCATTACTCCCCAAGCTATCAATGTGATGCTCCATTTTGAACCTGGTCAAAATCTCACTCCCTTGTCCATTGGGGAATTGCTTGAAAAATCTACTTGGTTGTCCCCTGAAGAGGTAATCAGAAGATCACATCCTTGGATAAAAAGTCTTAATACTAGTCATAAGATTTGTTTACTCCAATATTGTGATAAAATCTATTCAAACAGAGGTTAGAAAGCATAACAGCTAAAGAGTATCAGTGGTTAAAGTGTATCAGGTAAAAGTCAGTGAAAGTTAAAACGAAGTTACAAGACAGTCAAAGGTAAATAGTAAAAGTAAATACAGAAGGCAGTAAAATGGTAAAAGGAGATGATAATACTTTCACCAATATTGAGGTTTGTCTAAAGTGAAAGTAAAATAGTCAAAAGAGCAAGAAAGTAAAAAGATGAAAAAACATAACAAGAAGGAACATTTTTGCAGAAATTGCATATTTTAGTCATAGTTTTGCAGAAAATATTGTGATCAATACAAGATTAAATTTACAAAAATGAAGAAGGTTTATGTTCTTAAGAGGGCCATCTACAAAAACCTCTCTCACTTTTCTAACAACCATTATGGTTTTGGAAATATTAAACAATGTTGGAAAGCACTTTTTGCAGAAAATTTCATTTTAAGTCATCATTTTGCAGAGAGTATTTTGGCCAATCCAAAATACTTCATACAAAAATGAAGGAGGTTTTTGTTCCTAAGAAACCCATCTACAAAAACCTATCTCAGTTTTTTCACAGTGATTTTATAATGAGATATACATGCGAATATTTACAGGTCATTGTTCAGACTCTGTAAAACTCTGTTTTACACATATTTTTTTACAGAGACTATTATGCATAGCTGGAGAGGAATTTTGGGAAAAGGAAAGAGGTTTATCTTACCAACATATTTATATACAATAACCTCTTTCACTTTTTACATATCTATTACGGATTGAGAAATACAAAAATATCATTGGACCCCAAGTTTGCAGAATTGTTGGAGCAGATTGC
>APFE030703932.1:30314-78579 GCA_000404065.3 Pinus taeda | reverse complement strand
CTTCCTTCATGGCATTGTACCATAGTTCTGATTCTTTGCAACTCATGGCTTGTGAAAATGACTCGGGATCATTTTCGCTCCAATGTTGTAGTCAGATTCTTGCAGATACACAACATAATCACTAGGAATTACTGATCTCTTTGGTCTAGTAGATCTTCTTAATGTTGTACCATCATCTTCCTGAGAAGTATGTGGTTCAATTTGTTGTTCAAAAGTTCTTGGCAACTCTTGAACTCCTTGATCTACTTGAATATCGTCAACAACTTGTGGAACTTCAATGATTGGTTGTTCAACACCAGTTTGTACTTGAGGGGTGCTATGAACAATAATTAATCGATCACTTGAAGTGGAAGGTTGAGATTCTGAATGATCCTTCTCAGAAACTATGTTTCTGGTTTGATCGCTCCCACTGATCAAGTCATTTTCAAGAAACTTCACATTTCTTGATTCCACAATCCTAGTGCTGTGAGATGGACAATAAAATCTGTAACCTTTAGACCTTTCAGCATATCCAATGAAATACCCACTAATGGTCCTTGGGTCCAGCTTCTTCTCTTGTGGATTATAAATTCTCACTTCAGACGGGCATCCCCAAACGCGCATATGTCGCAAACTCGGTTTCCAACCTTTCCATAATTCAAATGGCGTTTTAGGAACCGCCTTGGTTGGAACTCGGTTTAATATATACACTGCCGTCTTAAGTGCTTCAGTCCACAAGGATTTAGGAAGATTGGAGCTACTAAGCATACTCTGCACCATGTCCAATAATGTTCGATTTCTTCTTTCTACTACGCCATTCTGGTCGGGTGAACTAGGCATGGTGTATTGGGCAACAATCCCATGCTCTTGAAGAAATTTAGCAAATTTGAGGCTTAATAAAATTTCATGTTTTACCAATGTAAATCATGCTCAAAATTGAATCTAATGACATAAAAATTGCCTGTGGGCTAAATTTTTAATTCAAGAAGATTCAATTATTCATTGTTTTGAACTTTATGATAAAACTATTAATTCATAACTCCTGTGGGTAGGTTATGAAATTTTATCCTAATTAATTACATAAATATAATCAAAATTCCTGTGGGATAAAATTTATTATATCTAGTCTAATTAATTACAATTTGATGTCTAAATAATCTTTATGTGATCTAACCAATCAAAATATATAATTTTATTTAATTAAAGATGTTGTGGCTATTCTCTCTAATTAATTAAAATTATATGGATCACTAGACATTATTATTATTTATTATTATTATTTTTACATAAATTGCATAAACAAAACTTAACTAGAGTAAAAATAATGTTTAGTGAAAGGAATAAGTCAAAATGACATTTTAAATAAACTCCATATAAACTCCAGCATTACGGTAAACAACAGTAATAATTCTTCACAAAATCAAAATTAAAGTTAAAACAGTCAGCATTACCGTAAATGACTGCAAATCGATTGTTCAATTTATAAACAAAACCTGGAGATTGACTGAAGCAGCATTGATCTACTTTGCACTTGCATAGCAAATGCAGTTCAAAGGCTAGCTGGCTTGACTTCAGGCTCCGTCCTTAAGTTTATAAAACAAACAAAAAATAGACCAGCAAACAAGCTATTTCCAAAATCTACAATCATGGACTTAAAGTGTCATACAGTCATTGATTTCAAATGTATTTATCGCCGTTTATCTAAGTATTCAAGACTCACACAATTAAACCCATAGATCAGATGCAACAGGTTATTGATTTATCAGATGAAAAACATTTAAAATAACTTTAAATAAATCCTTTTTATCGCTAAATAATGAACCTGACCTATTTTAAGCCTTACTGGATAGTTGCCGCTTGATCACCAAAACTGCCCTAAACCCTGATAGTAAACCCCGAAGACAAATAAAATCCTATGCTTTAACCCAACAATTTAGGTTAACGTTTTTCCACCAGCAGGTTTTGCAAAACTACATTCACAAGTTTAATTCCCATGGTGTCACATAACGACCATAAACCTAGCCTTATAAACCCTCGATCATGCCCATGATTGAGTTCAAAATTATATTATCATCCAGATGAATTCCTTCATGTATAGATAAATCCTTGTCATTTACTTCAAATAAGTTTTTTTATTAAAAGACCGCCACATATCAAACAGAAGCCTAAAGATACGAGATGATTAACAAATAACGGGAAAAAGTAGGAGGCCTTTAACCGATCTATTAACCAGATGGAAAAATGTACGCAATCGATCCATTCCTCCATGAAAAAGGAGTCATTTAACTTAATCATTTAAAAAGAATCATTTTACTACAGGGGCAATTCAAAAGCTAGTTAATTTGGATACGCAGCAAGAAGTTTCAGATTTTCCAGTTGCTGTTGAGGAGTTCAAATTAAATGATTTCCCTGATACTTGCTTAGAATTGGCACTTTCACAAGAATCGATGGCCATTACTGGAAACATTTTATCTGAGCTCAGGTCAAGATTAGAAACTGTTGTGCCGAGAAAAGGAAATGATGGTGAAGCTAGTAATTTCTCAGATTGTAGCTAAAGACTGGACAGTGATTTTCGTTATCATAACAAGATAATTTTGGTAAGCAAAACAAAGACAAGGCAGAGATAAATGTTCAGCTCTGATACCAATGTTAACTTTATAACAACGATTCTATATGCGGAAAAACTTAAAGAATCGTAAAACTGGAATGAAGGTTTAATGCCCAGAAAAAATTAAATTACCTCTAGCCATTGATAACGCTCTTGTTGCAAACCACAATCCACTTGCTTTCTTTACTGAAATAGCACTCCAGCTTCAATCCAAACAAAAGAAAAGAATACAGAAAGTCTGAAGGCACTTCCAAGCTCTGCTCTCTCAGCTAAATGGTGTAAAAACTGAAGGGGATTGAGATGCTAGCTTGGGGACCAAACAAATGAATTTATAGCCAAGTTTCCATCAAGCTTCTAATGGCTATGTGTCAGGTGTTCCATAGATTAAGTTAGAGAACTCCAGATGGAGTAATGGACCACTTCAGAAGCTCCCAACAAGAAAATTAATTAACTACATTTGATTTCCTTAATTTAAGGAAATTACTGCAGTTGGTTTCCAGAAATTAAGGAAAGGTTGCAGTTTACTGCCATAACTGTAGGCAGCAGTAGGTAAAAATTTAATGGAGCTTAATAGTTCCTCCTTCTTAAAACATGTTGAAGGATTCTTAATTGCCTTTTATCCCTTTTAAGTCCATTCCATCTTTTCAAGTCCCTATTTTCTCCCTGTTTAGTTACCTTACCTTGTGAAGCCATCCTTTGTTGAAAAACCAAATCCAGTTGAGCCATTTTCTTTGACTCCATTAGCCCAATGGCCTAAACTATTCAGTCCTACCCCTCTACTACTGAATTTCACCACCCAAACACAATCAAAACCCCTAAGCTTTCATAACTAACTTAATATCTTCCAAAACAAAGCTAAACCTTAAAGAGAGAGCCTTCTCTGGATACAGGTTGGCTAGATTTTGTACCTAAAAGTTCGTTTGTGGTTACCTCAGACCCCTTTCCCTCTTCTTACAACTTCTGGGAAAATCTGAGTGATAACATAGTGGCGACTCCGCTAGGAACGAATAATTTATTTGTTTGTTATTATTGTTTGCTTTATAAATTACAGGCGGAGCCTAAAGTTAGCTAGGTAGCCTTTGAACTGCTCTTGCTTTGCACATGTATACTAGATGAACGCTGCTTTAGTCTATCTCCGGTTTAGTTTATGAACTGAACATCCAATTTCAAAACATTTGACCAGTTACTCATGTCAAATAAATCTTTAAGAAACTTTAAATCTCGTATCTAAAGCCTCTTAAAAAAATCATACGACAATGTGAAAATGAAATAACAAAACGATGATACACAAGTTTTTATGTTACACCATATAAAATGAAGCAGAAGCTAAACCATACAATACATAATACATACATGTGGATACAATTTGTGACGCTATAAGATGAGTTTCCCACCACACATCATAGAACATGTAACATGTGGATACATTTTGTGATGATTAATTTCCCACCACACATCATAGTTTCCCACCGCTTATCAATGTTTTGATAAGTCAAACATAATATGCTTAACGAGAAGTCCATAGCACTTCCTTTTGTAAAATGTTTGTGTCATGAACGATGTTTTGTGGTTCATTTAATATTAAGTTATTTATTTAAATTGCAAAATCATGACAATTTTTTAGAAATCTAATTTATTTTTTATAATAATTAAAATTAATGTTGGCAATAATAAATCGCAATTGAATTCTGTTTGTATTGTAAATAAATATAATAAAGATATTTTTTATATTATAAATAAATATAATAAAACTAAACTCGTTGAAAATATATTTAAAAAATCTAAAATCAATTTAAAATTATGAATGAATTCAAATTTATATCCGTATTATTTTTCGTTTGATCGAAAGACCTTTCAGTGAAAATGATCTCAGCCCACTCAATCATCTTGTTCACACTTAATACTAGTTAGGTTATACATATTCCAATAATTGAGTGAACACAAGCAGCTTGACGAACATACGAAGCTCACTACAATTTCTTGGATAGAGAGAGTTGACCATGAACGCTCAAAATATGGATATTAAACTGAAGATTTAAGAGTTTAGGTGGCTACATTTATTGAGAAAGTTGCTACATGACGAGGTAACTTAACGAGGATTACTTAACCCCCAGGGTTAATTAATAACTTTCCCGACCAATCCTGTTGCTCCCGATATGATTAAAAATCTTTAATTGCGTCAGGCCCGCCCTCATTAAATTCCTGTCATCTCGCCTCCTCGATAGCCATTCGATCAAGCACCTCTGATCCTACGGTTGTCGCACATATCATACAACCCTCTACGACCAAAACTTAGTGCGCGATGGCAAGCGGTTTTTTGAACAATGCCATCGCCACGCGTCGCTCATCGTATGGAATTGCTCAGTCTAGCCCAAATACTGCTTCCCCTCCATTAGCGGTGCGATAAAAACTGCTTACCGCCTCCCGCTACCGACAAAACGTCAAATTATATTCCCGCTGACGCCATCTGTCCATGTCACGAAACCTGCCAAAAACTTTGACTTTGCATAAAAACAAATTTAATCCATTTTTCACCCTTATTCTAAAAAACTCATGCATGCAACTAGTATGTAGAAAATGACCAACTCATACCCAAAACCATCAACCACCCTCAAAGTTGCTGCCCGACACCACTCTAGTCCACGGTGTGCTTCCAAGTCAACCAGTACACCATTACCAGTCGCTCCATAACAGGTAATCAAAACACCGCAGCCTTGGATAAACAATGTTAATACTAGTCATAAGACTTGTTTACTCCGATATTGTTATCAAATCTATTCAAATAGAGATTGAAGGTAAAAGGACACAGTAAAGAACAGTCAAGGTGTATCAGGGTTAAAGAGTATCAGATTAAAGACCAAGTTAAGTAAATCAACGACCATGAAGTTAAACAGCATAAAAGACAGTTACAAAGCATAGCATACAAATTCATGTCAAAGTGAAGATAGTTGAAAAAACAAAGCGGTAAAAGTAAAAAGTAAACAGTGAAAGTAAGCAAGAAGACATTAAGGGTTAAACAAATATGAAAACACTTTCACTAGCTACAATGAATTTTATCTAAAGTAAAAGTGAAAAACAATCAAAAGAAGTTCAAGGTTAAAAGATGAAATCAGAGCAAAAATGGTACATTCTTCAGAAATATCCTGTTTAAATCATAGTTTTGCAAAAACTAGTGTGGGCAATTCAAGAAATATTTGGCAAAATGGGAGGAGGTTTGTGTTCCTAACAAGTTCTTCTACAAACACGTATCTCACGTTTTACACAGGTATTACCAAGAGAGAGATATGTGCATGTCTTCACAGCCTATTGTTCAGTTTGTGCAAAGTCTTGTTTTTGACATTTTTTTGAAAAGAATATTGTGAACATCTGGAGATGACTTTTGAAAAACTGAGAGAGGTTTATCTCAAAATCATTTTTATCTACACAAATATCTTTCCATTTTTACATATCTGTCATGGATTGAGATATATGAGCATATCATTGGAGTCTAAGTTTGCATAATGTTTGGGGCAGAATGCACAAAGGAAGGATGCAGTTAGTGACTGGGATGCCTCAACATCAACTAAGAGTTGCTATCAAATTTGACTTCTCTTTTTTGTCACCCTAAATCCATAGAAATAGTGCCAAATGGATTCATTAGTTTTGAATGTCCTTTATTTAAGTTCTATTATTGTAAAACGGTTTGAGATATTTATAAACCAATCTTGATATTTTTTCAAGATATTTCAGTTTAGAATTAGTATAAATACTTCTTCATTTGAAGTGTTTTGGGTGGATTCTTAAACATTGCTATAAAACTGATTACTTTGGAATAAAGTGTTGGACAAATCTTGCATCGCTGGTTGGATGAAGAATTAATGGGAAGGACTTTTCACAGGATTCATGTGTTAAAAACTAGACAAATAAGTATTTTATATCTCATGTGTTGTTGTTTTCTTGTTTATTATATCAATTGTGTTTCATATCTTTTTTTTTTTGTAGGCAAAGGTGTTACTCTTGTTTTTCTATTATCAAGTCAAAAAATTACAGCAGGATTGGTGGAGCCATCTACACACCCACAAGGGGAAACCGAGTAGGGCATCCACCTAAAGTTTTTAACCGCAGACCAAAAAAAGAAATACCACACTCTGTTTTTCCATGCTATATAAACTAAACAATCATTCCACGTTCTGATTCTGTTGATATACACATGATTGTTGTCTATTACAAAACTATGAAACCTGTCTAGTCTATCTATATTACGCAGATTTATCAAAAAAGAGAAAAGCAAAACAGAAGTTACTCAGCTGCATCTCCTAGATTCTGAGAGATCTCTTTGTTGCTCTGCTTCTGACCTTCTTTAAGCATTTGCTGGATCTCTTCCAGCTTTTTCTCCTGCATTTCCATGGTAATTTGCAGCATGCGGAGCTCCCTCCTTAGATTTGGGACTCCCTGAGCCAACTCTGCCATCTCAGTAGCAGCCTGCTCCAGAGCCTTAGCCAATAACCGTTTCATAACCCAGTAGATGTGTGAAGACTGTTTAAACAGGGACATTCTGCCTCTCGTATTGCCGGGGTCATGAACAAGAAATTCCCAGTCCTCCATCTCAGAGTCGGATTGGGCTTGAATAGCTTCTTCTTCCATGTTCTAAATAATCCTCCTGATTCTAGGACAGGTGTTCTGAGAGTAGGCCCTCTCAGCTTGCTGGATTTTCTGTTCAATATTCTGTCTAGCCCTTCTGTCGGGCCTCCTACTCTGTTCCGGTCTTTCTCCCCTGCCACCACGGGCTCTATTCGGCCTGCTACCGTGCCCATTTCTTGGTTCTGCTTCACTGTTTGCGTGCCTATTCCTCGACTGTTGCCCTCTGTGCGGTACCCTTCTTCCCCGCCGACTCCGCTGGTTGATTCCAATGGCGTACTGCTCCCATTCCTCTGCGTTTCTGCTTTGCTCTCTACTTTCGTCCTCCTCCGAAATGTCGGGGATTTCATAAATCTCCTCCGCTCTCTCTTCTTTCAACACCTCTTTACCCTTCCTATCTTGCTCTCTGCCTCTCTCTGCTTCCATCTCTTCCGCTAGCCTGGCTCTCTTCCTGGTCTCCATAATACATCTCACAGGGGATCGTCTTCGCTTCGCTCGGGAGTTTCTCATCGAACCTGTGTTTCCTCTCGCTCTACGGATGTTAATTGTATCCTTTTGGTGCCGGTTGCTTTGCCTGCAGGCTGATATATAATCCCTTATCCCGCTCCTCCTATCTGTCTCATTGTCCTCACCCTGCCATCTGTTATTCCTGCCTACGCATTTCCAATCAACAATCTTGTTAGATTGATTTCTATTTAAGGTCGCTGACATGTCCTTACCTTCTCTCCACCGGTTCGTAGCTATGATTGGAGTTTTATGAGGTGGATTTTTCCGCTCTGTTTTCGCACCTTCCCGATTTGATCTCGCATGGTGGTCAATGATCTCCCCCCCAGGTCCTTTCTGACACTTATTTATTGTCTGAACCGATTTCCCCATATCCCCAGTTTTTCGCACGAGTATTGCAACTCGCGGGTGAAGCCTATTCATGATGATCCTTCGAGGCCTGGTCATGGTCATGATTTATAACACTGTCCAACTCCTTCCATTCTCCGTTAGGTTGAATCGTTCTCCACATGCTGTCTACCTTGCTAGCTCTGCCCTTACAACCCCAGTTTGCAAGAAAATCCGCCGCACGATTCCCATTTCTTTTCACATGGTTGAAGATTTTGTAGTCCACACCCTTCAGTAATTCTGCAATGTCCTGAACGATGCTAGTTGTTCGCCGACTGCTGGTGACATGTTCCCAGTTCCTACCATTATTAATCTTTTTCAATATTTCTATTACCATTTGGGAATCCCCCTCAATCTCCAGGTTTGTATAACCGTTACGTATTGCGATTTGTAGACCTTGGTGCACGGCCCATAGCTCAGCCTCGTTATTAGTCATTTCTCCTCCCCACTCCGCAAAAATCCATCTGGTATTCTACTGGCTGTCCTTAAAGATTCCTCTGAATCCAGCGTTGCCTGGATTCCCTTTCGAAGCCCCATCAAAGTTTAATTTAACGAAATTACCTTTGGGGTATTCGAACCTGTCCTAGCTCTGGTTCCTTATATTGATCCTCACCGGCTGTTTGTTGTGGACCATCTCGTAATTTAGGTTTAACAATTTGAGGATTTGGACCTCACCTTGTTCAGCCTTCCGATCCTCCATCTCCCATCTTTCCACCAATATCGTTTCTCTGGTGAGATTGACAACCCGTTTCCATATATTTTCCGAATTTTTACCTTTGTTCTAAAAAATTCTTCGGTTACGTTCCTTCCACACCATCCAGAGAACGAAGCCTGCCATGAGATCCCAGGCTCTCCGCACCACTCTGCATTGGAATTTTTCATTCTACCATAGGAAAATTATTTCTCTAGTTTCTTTCGGATACTTTCCCGGTTTGCCGAATAGCCTCCCTACTTCCCTCCAAAGAGTTCTGGTATAGTCACAATTGATTAATAAATGTTCCTGCGTTTCTGGCTCTCTATTGCATAAGTGGCATTTCGAAGGACCATTGAAGCCTTTTTGTTGGAGCTTATCCCAAGTCAGAATCTTATGATTGGCTACCAACCATGCAAAAATAGTAACTTTCGGCCAACAGTTTTTTCTCCAAAAGATTTTCCAGTCCTGGGTTCTCTCCGAGGCTGCTTGTTGATCTGTTAAATAGTATGCTTCTCTGACTGTGAAAGTTCCTTTTGTTGACTTCCCCCATCTGATGATATCTTTCCCTGTTCTCACCTTTACTTTTCAGGATTCAATTTCCTTCCAAAAAACCTCCTGTTGCTCCTGGTTTGTCTCAATGTCCCAGTCCTCCAAAGGTTTCCACTTCCGCCAGATCCCATCCAATTCATTTTCTTTCCAGTAATCTTTAATAAACCTGTGATTGTTCCCAATTTTGTTTTGAATATCCTGAATGCCTTGGATGTTGTTCATTTTCTCCCGTTGATGCCACTTTTCTTCCCAAAAATTTGCTTCCTCTCCAGCTCTGATTTCCCAGAAGATGTTTTTATTTACTATGTCGCGGTTTTGACTGGCTAACTCCCATATAGTCAAACCCCTCGGGGTCTCGTGTATGCGATAAATTTCCTCCGTTGACGATGGCATATTGTATTTGTGCCTCCAAAGTTGTTTCCAAAGGTCATTACCCCCTCTCATCCAACGCCACTAGAGTTTAGCACCAAGAATTTTATTGAGCTTACTCGGGTTCCTGAGGCCCAGACCTCCCTCCCCCTTGTGTTTTATCAAGTGCTTCCAGGAAACTAAAGCCCACTTCTTCTGGTTAGAAGACCCTCCCCAGATGAATTTCCTTAGCACTTCTCTGATCTTGATACAGACTCCTTGAGGTGCTGCCATAATCGAGAGGGGATATATAGGGATTGCTTGTAAAACAGATTTAACCAAAACAATCCTTCCTACAATATTTAGGGTTCGAAAGGTCCAGTTTGTCATTCTATTTGTTAATTTGTCAAGGATTCCCTGCCAATTCTTCAGTCTTTTTGAACTGTAATCTAGGATGTTACCCAAGTATTTTGTTGGGAGCTCTCCTTGTTTGAATCCAAGCAATCTGGTCAGGTGCCTTTTCACTGTCTCCACTGTATTAAATATAAAGGTGCAGGATTTGTCCTTGTTTATTTCCATGCCAGAAGCCTCGGCAAATAAGTCAAGAGCCCTTTTCAGGTTTTTCACTTCCCTCATAGTTGGTTCCCCGAACAACATAATGTCATCAACGAATTGTTGATGGGTTATAGGCAATTCATTACCCCACAACCTAAGCCCTTTGATATTACCAGTTATTATTTCTTGCTTAAGGTACCTGCCCAGGCCTTCAGCAGCAAGAATGAACAGGAAAGGCGATATAGGGTCGCCTTGCCTTATTCCTCTGGAGGCCTTAAAGGTCTTCGAAGGAGTGCCATTAACTAATATTGAGAAATTGGGGGTTGATATACAACTGAGAACCCAACTTATCCATCTGTTACTAAAGCCAAAGCTTCTCAGAATTTCTTCTAAGTACTGCCAACTAACTCTGTCATAGGCTTTTGACAAATCTAGTTTTATCATCATTCCTTTCTGTTTCTTAGTTTTCATAGAATGGATAACTTCTTGGGTAACTACTAATCCATCTAGAATTTGGTGCCCTTCCACAAACCCAATTTGTTCTGGGGATATTAACTTCTCTAACAACGGTTTTAGCCTTTTAGCCATTAGAGAGGAAATTATCTTGTAAATAATATTACAAAGGGCAATGGGTCTAAAGCCCTTGGCATCCTCTGAATTATCAGTTTTAGGGATCAAAGAGGAAAAGGTAGAGTTAAGAGCATTCCATACCTTTTGGTTCATCTGGGATTCCTCTACCAGATCCAGAATTTCCTTACCCAAGAAATGCCACCCCGCTTGATAGAAGTCAACCGAAAAGCCATCAGGACCAGGGGCAGTGCCTTTCTTCATGCTCATCACTACTTCCTCCACCTCGTCCAAACTAGCTGCTCTCATTAAGGCTTTGTTCTGGTCCTCAGTAACCATACTGGGGATGGCCCTGCATATTTGCCTGATCGGTTTAGATCTATCCAATTGGGGTTCAGTTATAATTCCTTTGTGATAGTCCATCAACACTCTTTCAATCCCTTCATGCTCCACAATCCTTTCCCCGTTCTCATTCTTGATTGAAAATATTCTGTTTCTCTGTCTATGGTGAACCATTGCTTGGTGGAAAAATCTAGTGTTCCTCTCTCCTTCCCTGAGCCATTTGATCCTGGACTTCTGCCTCCATAACACTTCCTCCTGCTTCCTTCTTTCTTCCAGTTTCCCCAGAATTATTCCTTCTTTTTCGGAGCTTTCCTCTGTTCGTCCTTAATTTATTATCCTATGCTGAATTTCTTCCATTTCTGTTTCCAGTTTTTGTTTTTCCTCCAAAATATTTCCAAATTCTTCCTTATTCCACCTTTTTATCCGCTCTTTTATCTCTTTTAACTTGGGTTGGAAGGTATGCATTTTACCTCTCCCTTGAGCTGTGCTTTGCTGCCACCATTCCTCCATCTTACCTACAAAGTCAGGGTGTGTAAGCCAAAAAGTTTCAAATCTGAAAGGCTTCTTGCCAAGATTAGCCTTAATATCTACTTCCAGTCTAATAGGCCAGTGGTCGGAACCAAGAGATGGCATGATCTTTGCTTCTATGAATACATCTCTATTCATTATTGTTTCAGAGACTAAAAAACGATTCAATCTCGAAGCTATCTGGTTCCTACCCCCTCTCCTGTTATTCCATGTAAAAATCCCATTAATGGTTGGTATATCAACTAGTCTCAGACCTTCAATCGTATCACTAAACAACTCCATACTCTGGTCAGCTCTCCTTATGCCCCCCTTTTTTTCTTTGAGGGACCTTATTATATTAAAATCACCTCCTACTATCCAGGCAATGTCTGGATACAGTTTTCGGGTTGTTTGCAAATTCTTAAGGAAATTTCCTCTATCTCCCGGAGTGTGTGGACCATACACACCTGAAATTAATACCTTCTCTTTTGTACCTGCTATTCTCCCTAGACCTGTTAAGATTCCAGACATGCTAGTCCAATTCTCAAAAATGGTATCATTAGGGTTCCAGAGAATTGCAATGCCACCAGCTGAGCCGATTGCATCCTGATCCATGATTTCATAATGCAGCTTGCTATTTTTAATAATACCTTCCATCTGATGCATAGTAATTTTAGTTTCTTGTAGAATCATTATACTTGGTTTTTCTTTTTTCAGTTTCTCCTTCATATATCTCTGTTTACCCTTACTGTTCAGCCCTCTAATATTCCAGCTGACAATAATCATTTAAAACTTTTTGGAAGGGAAGGAAAATACCTCAGAGAGAGGTATCACTTTACCAGAGTTAATCAAAATTTCCCCAACTGTTTGGATCGTTTCGTTCAATCTTTTTCTTCCTCTTTTTCTACTGCTTTTGCCAGACCCGCCTATTCCCGACTCCTCTTTCCCCTGTTCTCCTGTAGTGGCATCCCGATTCTCCATATTCCCTTTATTCCTTTCTTTAAATTTTTGAAAGGCTTCCTTGTACATTTGCTTTTGTTGATCTGGGATAAATCTTTCATCCAAGTTCTTCCATTCCTGGATTAATTTCTTCATGATTATTTCCTCCTCTGCCTCGTTTTCCTGTTGCTGTTCTGTCTCCATTTGGCTCTGGTTATTTTGTGTTTCTATCCCTTCCTTTGGTGCTTCTTTACTCGTTTCCCCTTGTACTACCTTCTTTTCTCTTGATTCCTGGAAAATATCCATAGGTTCATTTTCTAAGTCTTCACCTTCAGCCATATTCTCTTCATCTTCTTCATTATTTTGTTGTAGGATTTTAAACTTATTCTGACTTTCGATGTTTGGTGATTGTGTTTGGGTTTGCATTCTTGCTCCTTCTCTGATCGGCTTCTTTTTCCTGATAACTTGTTGAAAATCTTTCTCTGTCTCCTCCTTTCCTTCTGTTGCCTTATGTTGTTCCTATGGTTTCCTTATGTAATCTTCTTCCTTATTTAGGGGACATTGTCTAGCTAAATGGCCGTATTCATGGCAGCGTCGACACCTAAAAGGAATATGCTCATAGTCTAGTGGCTGCTGCCATACCGAATCATGGTATTCCAACTCGATGTGTCCCAGAAGGGGTTCAACTATATTCATATAAACACAGATTCTTGCATAAGAAGTGAACTTACCTCTCCTTGTTGTGTCAGCTACCTTGACAAATGCCCCAATAGTGTTGTCGATCCCTTCCAAAATTTCAGGGTTCCAAAATTCCACTGGGAGTCCAAACAATCTGACCCAAATCGGGGCTTCCAGCATCCTTTCATTGTCAAGATTGTACCGTTCCTCCCAGAATTTCATGAACATGCCTGCATTATTCATGAAGTATGGCCCTTCCTCAAAGACCCTTTCCTTATCCTCCAGATTTGCAAATATTGCCGTGAAAAATCCCTTTGCGCCCAATTTCAGTTCTATATGGCCCTTTGGTTTCCATCTTTGATAGATCCATCTGTATAGCTCTTTTTCATTTGGCCAATACCCAACAAACTTACAGATCAAGGCATGATCTTTCATATAACTGGTATACGCCTCCAGCATATTGTTGGGTATTACATATCTGAGCTTCTTGTTTGCCCTTGGAAGGCATTTCCCACCTGTCTTCAATTGCCACAGTTTACCCATCACCGGTGGTTCCTTGTTATTCTCCCTAGACTCATTACGGGTTCCAGAACCACTTGCCTCTCCTGCAACTATATTCTTAAAGGAGGGGATCTCTCCCCTCCCCTTTTGATTCTCCATTTTGCCCTGAGCACTTACAGGTTCAAGGTTCTACCGCGGCACCAAGAAAAAACACTTCTGCCCCTCTCTGCTTCGATTTCCCTGCACAGTCGCCTGCCCCCGATTTGCTCAGACTGTCCTGCAGCTCTGCGAGCCAGGACTGTTAACTCTAGCCTGAACCGGCCCGCATTCTCCACTTTTGCTCCCGTTTCTACAACACACCATTCCTCAATTGTGTTTCATATCTGAATATTAAAATGAAAAAGAATAATTCAAAAAGTGCTTAAGTGCAATCTGTTTTCAATTGTTTTTATTCTAAATGTTTTCTTCTAAATTAGCATAAGTAGTGAATTCTTAATTGCTCATGTTTTGTAGTTTACTCATTTTGTTCATTTAGTAAAGAATTCTTCATTGCTTTTTATTGGTGATCATCCAAGTTCCTTCTTCTTAAAACATGTTGAAGGATTTTTAATTGCCCTTCATCCCTTTTAAGTCCATTCCATCTTTTCAAGTCCCTATTTGCTCCATGTTTAGCTACCTTGTCCTATGAAGCCATCCTTTGTTGAAAAACCAAATCCAGTTGAGGCATTTTCTTTGACTCCATTAGCCCAGTGGCCTAAACTATTGAGTCCTGCCCCTCTGCTACTGAATTTCACCACCCAAATACAATCAAAACCCCTAAGCTTTCATAACTAACTTAATATCTTCCAAAACAAAGCTAAACCTTAAAGAGAGAGCCTTCTCTGGATACAGATTGGCTAGATTATGTACCTAAAAGTTGGTTTGTGGTTACCTCGGACCCCTTTCCCTTTTCTTACAACTTTTGGGAAAATCTGAATGATAACATAGTGGCGACTCCGCTGGGAACGAATAATTTGTTTGTTTGTTATTATTGTTTGCTTTATAAATTACAGACGGAGTCTGAAGTTAGCCAAGTAGTCTTTAAACTGCTCTTACTATACACGTGTATACTAAATGAACGTTGATTCAGTCTATCTCCGGTTTAGTTTATGAACTGAACATCCAATTTCAAAACATTTGACCAATTACTCATGTCAAATAAATCTTTTTTTAAAACATTTGACCAATTACTCATGTCAAATAGAGACTCATGTCAAATAAATCATTAAGAAACTTTAAATCTCATATGTAAAACCTCTTAAAAAAATCATACGACAATGTGAAAATAAAATAACAAAACGATGATACACAAATTTATATGTTACACCATATAAAATGAAGCAGAAACTAAACAATACAATACATAATACATACATGTGGATACAATTTGTGATGCTATAAGATGAGTTTCCCACCGCACATCATAGAACATGTAACATGTGGATACATTTTGTGATGATTAATTTCCCACCACACATCATAGTTTCCCACCGCTTATTAATGTTTTAGTAAGTCAAACATAATATGCTTAACGAGAAGTCCATAGCACTTCCTTTTGTAAAATGTTTGTGTCATGAACGATGTTTTGTGGTTCATTTAATATTAAGTTATTTATTTAAATTGCAAAATCATGACAATTTTTTAGAAATCTAATTTATTTTTTATAATAATTAAAATTAATGTTGGCAATAATAAATCGCAATTGAATTCTGTTTGTATTGTAAATAAATATAATAAAGATATTTTTTATATTATAAATAAATATAATAAAACTAAACCAGCTGAAAATATATTATGAATAAATATAATAAAATCAATTTAAAATTATGAATGAATTCAAATTTATAACCGTATTATTTTTCGTTTGATCGAAAGACCTTTCAGTGAAAATGACCTCAGCCCACTCAATCATCTTGTTCACATTTAATACTAGTTAGGCTATACACATTCCAATAATTGAGTGGACGCAAGGCTTGACGAACGTAAGCCAAGCGCACTGCAATTTCTTGGATAGAGAGAGTTTGACAATGGACGCTCAAAATATGGATATTAAACTGAAGATTTAAGAGTTTAGGTGGCTACATTTATTGAGAAAGCTGCTACATGACGAGGTAAATTCGACATACATAGAGAAATTTATATTTTCACTCCGCTTGCGTCATGAGCAGGTCAGTAGCTTCTGTCATGGCTCGTCGTTTATAATTGTATCCCACGGTCTCCAAGCGCATTGTCCTGCCCATATTTATATACTGCCAACGACATCGGGAGAATTAGGGCGGATTGATATAACTGTGGAGAGTTGCAGAAATGAGTATCCCCTCATATCTTAAACGCCTTACAGCAACGCGTTTACGTTCAGGGAGAGTGGTGTGATTTGCTTTTCTGTTTTCGAAATTAATATCGAAATACTTTTCTGAGACACAGCTTTCCTTTCGATTCAAGAAATTAATATTTTTGAAGAGAATCCGTTTCCAAGAAAGAAAAACTTTAAATGCACTCCACGATGGGTCGTTGGGGGTACAAATCCCTTTACCCAATTTCATATTTGGTTATTTATAGCTCCATCTATATTTTATTAATTTGTCCTTCCCTTGAATATAACTTTGTACCTTTCGTTTTTTAATTAAATTCCTCAGCTTCGGGGCAGCACCATCGGCAAGTCCGTAAATCGTGATAGAGGTTCCGATTCATGTGGTCGACGCGTGTCTACAGAAGAGGTATATTTAGGTACATGGATTCTTTGTTGGCTCTCGCCCAACTACGAAATTCCTTAAGAAAAAATCACAATTATTTTTAAAACCTAAAAAATCTTTCATTAATTGTGCAGATAATAAATATAATATAATATAATATTATCTGGGTCATATTGAACGCTTTAGCTATTCCATGTGCATGTCAGAGATATTAGATCATTGTGTACATGACTCCCTCTTCTTGCTAGAAATTATATTGTTATATAATGTATCGAATTTCAAGTTCTTTATATTTAAAAGAAGAAAATCCAATAAATGGACCACATATGCCTGAAGTTACACATATTTCGAGTAATTGAATATTTCGATTTATGTTTTTTCAATTATCATTACCTAGCTTCACACAGGTGTCCTTTAATCAATGATTTTTATTATTTTAAATAAAGTTGTGATTTAGTTATCTCACGTGGTAGTTGAATTGGCAATTGTCGTATTATGAAATACATTATAAATCATAAAATACAAAATCCAAATCTACAATAAGTTAAACCAATATATATATATATATATTAATATATATATATTTTTATAGATATTATCATCCTTTTCTAATAATTCAATTTATATAATTACAATAAATATAAAAAACTTACTAACAACGTACGTAAAAATGAAATTACGAAATAATGATACATACTTTTCACATGCTACACTACTGGTATGCTGCATGTTATAAAAATGAAACAAAAGCTAACAAATACCATACAAATAACATGGGGATACAATTTGTGATGCTATAAGATAAGTTTCCCACTACACATCATATAACATGGGGATACATTTTGTCATGTTATAAGATGAGTTTGCCACCACATTTTAGTAGGTTTAAAACGTAATATGCTTAACGAGAAGTGCATAGCACTTCATTTTGTAAAAGGGTTTTGTACGTGTACAATGTTGTGTGGTCTCATCATTGTGGCAAATACAGTAGATTTCGTTTAATTATTTATAGGGCAAAATCATGAGAATTTATAGAAATTTAATTTAATTTTTTAAATATTTAAATTTAATTTTTGATAATAATAATTTTAATTGGCATTTGAATTATGTTGGGATTAATTTAATCTTATAAGACTAAACTAATTTACATCCCAAAACAAGATAATAAATGTTTTTAAATTTTAAATATTTTTTTAAACATATCCATTACTAGTATAGGTTTTATTTTATTTTTTAAATTATAAATTTAATATTTTAGAAAATTGAAAATATATACATATTGTAAATTTAATAGTTAAATTTATGTTATATTAAATTTAAGATATGATCCGAAAAATGTTTATGAAATTTGGTGATTTAAACGAACCAATTATACGGAAAATGAGCCAAAAACCCTTCTAAATCTTATAAGAAATAGATAACAGCCAAATTTAATGCTTAACTATTTTAATAAATATTTTAAGAATAAATTTAAAATTAAGACTAAATTCAAATCTATATCCGTTTATTTGTCGTTTTAGAAAGACCTTTCACTGAAAAGGACTTCAGCTTGTTCACATTTAGTCATAGTTGGGCTATGCACATTCCAATAATTGAGTGGACACAAATGACGAACATAAGCGAAGCGCTCTGCAATTTCATGATAGAGAGAGTTTGACCACGAATGCTCAAAATATGGAAGTTAACCCGGAATATTTCAAGAGTTTTGGTGGCTACATTTATTGAGAAAGCTGCTCCATAAGTACGAGGTAACTTCATAAATGGATAAACTTATATTTTCACTCCGCTTGCGTCATGAGCAGGTCACTATCTTCCGTCATGGCCAGGCAAGTAGCTTCTGCCATGGTTCCTCGTTTATTATTGCATCCAGGCCTGGAATTTCAAATCTCATCTGCCTGTCAAATGAAAATTTGATGGCGTTTTTGCATTTTTCATGCCCTTCATTTTACGTTCCAGGCAAATTTGTGAGTGTCAACCTCCTTGTATTTAGAACATCTTTTTCAACTACTCTTGCATCTCAACTTTCATTAATGTCCCTTCGAGAATGCCTTGTTTTTTCCTAAGTTACTCTATGTGTTTCGATACGTTCTCTGATCTAAAATTGGTACAAATACAATAGGTTTATATAGGGTTTTTAAAATTGTTGTGAGATCCAATTTTTCCATACTTAAGAAGATAAGTTGAGAGAATATCACAGCTATATCTAACAAACACAATTAAAATTTAATCCTCTAGTAATAGCATTAATGTAAGTTAGAGCTCCCATCAGTTATAGTTCCAAAGAATTTTCATGACCCAGAACTAGGACCAAGAAAACTCTAATAAACAAAGTTATTTTTCATTAAAGTTCATAGTCCCTCCATAATTCCCTAGTCAAAATTCTCGTTGGCTAAGGACTCTCACAAATATTTTTTGGTCAAATGTTGATGAGTGTTCCTATTGGAAAAACAGATTCAACAAAGAATAACTTTGACCAAGCCTATATCTCTGTGACTTCTCTTTGAGTTCCTTTTATTGAGAAGTCATGCTAATGATACTCCGAAGGAACTTTCCAAGAGAAATACCTTTGACCAAGGAACTATGACCAATGAACTACGATTGTCTTGTTCCCTAATCGATTTAAGTTCACATATTGATGTTGGGTCTTGTAAGTTAAAATTCATGTTGATTAGAGTTCTAAGGATTTTCTTGATTAAGAACTCTAACTAACAAAAGGATGGAGAACTGTAATAGATATGAGCGCTTTGATAAAGAAACTGCAACTAATAAGAACTTTGATTAATGAAATTAGGTCAACAAAAAATATAGCCATAGGAACCATTAGTCATGAAGGAACTTTTAACTAAGGAAAAAGAATAAGAACTTAGTTAATATTCCTATTGAATAGATTTCCCATCTTGTTGGTCATTGTTTTATGGTACTTTATTTGCCAGAAAATTTTACTATGATAGATTGAATTGTGCCTAATTATGGCCATGAAACTTTGACCAACAATGTTCCTATTGGTTAAGGATTCTAACTTTTAAGGATTCAAAAACTTTGGAGTTGTTTTTCACTATCTATACCCTCACTTTTGAATTTCTCGTCATATCCACTATGTAAACATGGATCAAGGAATCCAATTTGTACCTTGTGTCTTTGTGCTCAAATTCAAATCAAAATTAACTTTAAATGTCTCATCCATCTGTCTTGAGAATTTAACCATTAACAACTCAAAATTAAAATCAAATTTTCAACATTTGATGAATTTTACTAGAAATTTGAACCACTGCCACCTTAAATGAGTTGCATCATATCATAGTTATAGCATGTAAACTATTTTGTCAGATAGATGGTTTCTATGCACAAAAATGTAACTATAAAATTCTACAATCTTGCATTAAAATGTTTATTACTAGCATAGCTATATGAATTAAATAGTTGGTAAATACCAATAAATATCAATCCAAACAAGCATCGAAACACTTTTTTAATCATACATCTCAAGTTGTTAAAAAAAAACTAATTAAATTACAGCTTTATTATTAATATCAATAGTAAAAAAATAATATACAAGTTAAATATATATACATTTTAAAAAAAATCATGTAAATATTCTTTTTAATTAATAAATTTAATAAAAAAAGGTGAAAAATACATAATTATGAAGATAAATTTCAGCCTTTAATTTATGTGTATTATTAAAAATAGTCTACTCAGATTAAATCCCTATCTTTGTCCAAACATAATTACATTTGTATCTAATTTAATCTAGTTTCAAATCAAATCTAGGATTTTAAAAAATCAAATTTAATCTGAATTAAAATTTAAACCAATCTGAGCTCTTATAAAGTTCAGTTTTTAAATTCCACGCACATTAAAAAAATCAGTTTTTAAAGTCAACGCACTTTTAAAAAATTAAAATTTTCAAACAAAATAAAAAGCTGTTATAAAATCAGTTTTCAAACTCGTGCACCTTTAAAAAAATGAGTTTTTAAACTCAACGCACTTTTAAAAAATTTAAATTTTTCATAAAAACAAAATAAAAACCAATATAAAATATATAAATTTATGTGAAAATAAGTTCAAATATTTAATTTAAGATGAATAAGATAGTTTTTTCGAATTATATGAAAATGAAAAAGTGAAAAATACCACGTAACTGATGGATCTGGATCTATGAATAGGCATGTCGATATTCATTAGTATCTTTGCTATGGCTTCTCCTGTCTTTTCCCTCTCATGAACTTTATCCAATCAAACTGATCAACTCCCAGTAAATATCCCCGCTCAATTTCAATTTAAGTCTAATGGTTTGCAACAGGCAGCGAATTAAAAACGACATGCACTCTGTGAATGGTGTATCCTGTCGAGCTACGGAGAAGGGGAGTATTGGAGAAATATGCATTTCTGTTTCGAAAAATCATGGAGCATACTTTAGTTTGGTGGTGTACGAGCATTTGCAGTTAGTGTCATCGGTACCACTTACTGTCATCGATACCTACCACTGACGATAACGCATTTGTTGTAACTCCTCATAAACTGCAAGCGGATGAGTTCACTGTTCTTTATACTTCAATGGGTTAGTTCCCCTATCATGAGACATTGTCCAAAGGTAGTATGCTGCTTTTAGCAGATAATATCGCAATAAATTGCCTACAGTTTGATTTTCTTCCGTTTGATTTTCTTTTTCAATGGGCCGCTGTAAATCCAGAGGATCCAAACACTCAATAAGATCCAAACACTCAAAAATTTATTGCAAAGGTTGTAATCACTGGAGGTGACCTGACAAAATTTATTGCAAAGGTTTTATTGCAAAGGTTGTAATCACTGGAGGTGACGTGACAAAATTTATTGTAAAGCTAGTAATGAATGCAGGTGAATTGAAACTTATTTAATGATATATATAATTCACGAAATTTTAGGTGGAAAGGATATACCTTATTATAGATTTTGATGGCTTCAATTCTAAACTGCACGTCATTTTGACAGTTCGCTGGTTTACAAAGTCCGGGAATATTTTTCATCACCGGTCAAATACGTTCTGAAATGTGAAATACGTCCTGTGGGACGTCAAATTCCAGGCCTGATTGCATCCCACTGTCTCCACGCGCAATGTCCTGAAACCAACCCATATTTATATGCTGCCAACAACATACGGGGGCATTAAGGCGGACTTGTATAACTCTTCGGAGTTTCAGTTGCAGCTTATGTGGGTATTGCAGAAATGAGTATCCCCTCATATCTTAAACGCCTTACAGCAACGCGTTTACGTTCAGGGAGAGTGGTGAGACTTGTTGTGGTGATACTCAGAAAAAGAATTGCAGTTACGAGATTGCAGAAAATGGCCGCCAATCTGCAAATCAAGTACTTTGGAGGAGACAAAGCAGCTAATTTGAATGACCACCATGAATTTTCATGCAGCAGCTCTCTTTCAACTAATTCGTCCATCTACGGCCATGGTGTTAACTCAGGAAGTGGACGAAATAATTTATATGGCCATTTTCTTCTGAGAGCACTCCTGCACTCCTGCACTTGTCTTAATGTGAAAGACGAATTGGATTCCAAATCGGGTAGTAATGCTGGTATTCCCGAGTTCATTGCCTGCGATGAAGATGATGACCACTATTTCGGTGATAAGGATTCCCATTTTTCAGCTAATTCTTATTCCAATCAATCGTACTCTGATTCCTGCAATTACGTTTCAGCAACCAGATCTTACAACTGTTGTTTGAGCTCAGAAATTGACAGGCAGGCTGAAGAATTTATAGCCACATTTTACAAGCAGATGCGTCTGCAGCGTCAAGATTCTTTTGTGAAATGCCAAGAAATGTTGGCCAGAGGATCCAGTTAGTTGAAAATTGAAATGAAAGTCGCCGGTAATTATTTATGTATGTTTGCGTTGTCACTAATGGCAGAATGTGGAGGTTATATTGGCAAGTTTTAAATAAAACAAACTCACAATTAGCCTATGCATCCTGAAAAAGGTGATTTTGAGAATTCAGTATGTAATTTCTATGTCTTTCTGCGGAGATAACTGCTTTTCTATCCGCATCCTAAAGGAAGTAAACCTTTTGTTCCAATTGTTTTCGAAATTAATATCGAGATGCATTTCCGAGACACATCTTTCTTTTCATCTCAGCTTTTTTCATATGTATATTTGAAGACAATCTGTTTCCATGAATGTAAAACTTGTGGTATAAGCTTTAAATGCACTCCAGGATGGGAGGTTGGGTGTACAAATCCCTTTAACCAATTTAACATTCGGTTAATTATATCTCCATCCATATTTTATTAATGTGCCCTTCGCTTGAATACAAGTTTGTAGTGTTTGTTTTAAATGAAATTCCTCAGATTCGGGGCAGAACAATTGGTCAGTCCATAAAATTGAACACTAAATGAAATTTCTCAGCTTCGGAGCAGCACCACTGGTAAGTCCGTAAAAATGTAGTATTATGATCTTGATTGGCGCTCATATTCTTTTATCCAGGGTTGGTTCCATTCGAGTCGAGTCGGCATGGGTTCGGTTCTAGTCAAATCTACATGGGTTCGATTCCCGGGGGGGCAATTTTGAGAGATCGATTTCTTCCCCTCACTTCTTTCCCTCAATTCAAAATGAGAGGGTCGATTAGACGAAATGAGATTCATTCGGTAGAATAGCTTTTATCGAGGCTCTGCACCTATCCCCTCTTCTTATTTTACGCAGAAGAAATAATAAATATCCCACTTCATACTTTACCAATTACACTTATTAGTTAGAAATAGAATTATAGATTTCTCTAGAAACAAATGATTATGGTTTATTGAAGGGTATATCTAGGTACTTAAAAGTTATAATGGTATTTAAACAAAGTTATACTACCAAGTTATAGTGGTAGTAGTTTAAATAGATGTATTATTAAAAATTTTAATGGTATTTAAACTAAGTTATGGTGGTAGTAGTTTAAATAGATTTCTTATCAAGTGTGATTATGAAATTAATTTAATTAAAAAATCTGGTAATAAATTAAAATAAAAATAAAAATATTGATTTGAATTTTTAAAATTTTAAATATAATTGATGTAGGTATGTAAAACATATTTATACATATAGTTTTTTTTTAAGATATAAGAATAATTTTTTATATCAAGAATTATTTAATTTTAACTCATTTTATATAGTTAATTTTAATAACTATTTGTTTTTTTTTTAATATTTTTAGATAACAATAATTAGTAGGAGAAAGTGTATTGGATATTGCTCTTCCTTAATTTCCATTGTTACATAGCACAAACATTGTCTAATTGTTGCCTCTAAAATTTAAAAATGTCTCATGCCAATGGTTTGGTGAAAATGTTTGCCAATTGGTCCTAATAATTACAAAAATGTAAAATGATGTTTCCAGTGTTAACAAGTTTGTGAATGAAATGATAATGAGTATCAATATGTTTCTCTTGTGATGAAAGACATGATTTTTGGATAATGCAATGAATACACTTTTCTCACAAAATATTTGTCTCATCCTTCCCTTCATATGACCACTAAAGATAAGTTGTTATGTAGATGCTACATATTGTACTTCAATTGAAAATATTGTGCCAATGGGTATTTCTTGGATGTCATGAAATGAAACCTAAAACTAAATGGAATGCATAATTATAAGAGCTTCTTTGATCATTAATGTAGCCTACAAAATCATTGTCTATTTACCTAAGATGATTTTTTTCGTTCAAAGTGGAATACCAAGTTCTATAACATATTGCACGTGTGACGTGCCTTAGGATTATTTTACAAACTTTGGAATAAGAATATTTGGGGAACTCCATGAATATGGAAATTAATCTTACTCCATACATAGTATTTGATATTTGACATTCTAGTTATAATACAAATGAGGGTTCCTACAAATATTTTGTACAAAGTAAGAGTAGTTGTTGATCCTTCATTTGATTTACTTAACTTTGTACCTATTGCAAATGGTGTTTCTACTAGTTTTTTAAATCCATTCTTAAAATTTTAAAAATATTTGTGCCATACTTTAGCTAACAAATAAAATACCTTTTGTAGATCGCTCAACCTCAAATCCAAGAAAACACTCCACAAGACCAAGATCTGGCATTTCAACCTCCATCTTCATGGCTTCTTTGAAACTTCCAATGACAAATTTCATATGTAAAGGAAAACGATTAGAATGTTACCTTATTGATCTAATTTGATGTAATGTGTGGGTTGACTAATCCTTCTATTAAACCCATTGTTGAACAAATATGAATCAATCCGACTATATAACAAGCTTGTGGAGCTTGCTTCAAACCATACTAAGCTTCTTAAGTTTGTAAAACTTGTACTCCTAACCCTTCACTACAAATCCCGGTGGCCGATTCTCATAGGCTTCCTCTTCTAAAAGACCATTTAAAAGAAAAGTTCATTTAACATCCATTTGATAAGCATGCCAACAATTTTGGGCAACACTTCTAAAAAATACTCTAATTATGTCTAATCTTGCTATTGTAGGAAAGCTTTCACAGTAATCAATATTACTTTTTTGGGAAAACCATTTTACAACAAGCTTGGATTTATTCTTTTCAATTTTCCCTTGCTCATTAATTTTGTTTTTTTGTAAATAAAATTTACTCCAATAATTGTATTCCATGTTGGTAGATTGATAAGATCTCATTTGTGGATTTGCTCAATTACATCAATTTTTTCATTGATAGGTTGAACCCATATTGATTCCCACACTAGTTCTTTGAAGGCCATTGGTTGACATGAAAATAGAGCAACATGTGCTTCCTCGTCATCAAGTTATGCATAAATTTCTCTCTAACTTATTGTTTTCTAGCTCTTTAAAGAAGACATTCCATGATCCAAATCACTGTTAGAGCAAGGAATATGTATTGCAAAATTTCTTGTCTTGTAAATTCTCTTTCCACCTATACTCTAGGAAGTCTTAGTGCTTGTTGTCTTGTAGAATCCACCATTTTTTCTAGTTTTAGAAAAGGAATGTGATTTCCAACCATCTTACTAATAGGGTCATCCCATGACTAGTCTTATTGCATTTTAATATCGCTACTTGCTATGAACTACTTACTACCAAGATTATATACTCAAGGTGTCCAACCCCGTTTCCTAGTGAGATATTGTGCCATGTGTATTTCAAAGCACCAACATCCTCACTTTCATGTGCATTTATTTCCTTTCACACATGGAACTACCCTAAAGTCACCTAATGGACTTAAGTGTAAAGCATGTGCACTTTTAATAATTATTCAGTCATACTCTATAATGCCCTTTTGTTAACACTATTAGAGTGTTATCCGCCATACTCTTTTCGTCTGGATTTTTATACAACAATAATATATTTTATGAACGTGCATGTATTCTAACAATTACAAAAATATGCTCTCTAGACCCAAAACATATAAATACATATGCACACGAGCACGTGAGCACTTATAAACATAAATGCAAATGGGCACACTAGCCACAAAACATATAAACATAAATGCACATGGGTATACCAACCCCAAAGGTAATCCTCGACTTACCGTCCTAATTGATGTATATTGTCTCACTGCCCTAGGTTTTGTATGTACATGTTTATTTATAATTAGATGGTGAAATTAGGCATTGCATAGTTATTGAAAATGATCCAGGTGGAGATAGGTGGTCACCCACCTATTCCACTTGGACCATCAACATTATTTCCTTTCAGTTTCCTAATTTCTATCACAGTTTCCTATTTCAACAGTTTTCTATTTTGGCAGCTTTTTGGGCCCTGAAATTTCAAAACTGTTTTGAGGCCCTAAATGACATATTTTGGGGAAATAGGCAAGTGCAAGGACTATGGTGTCTTCATTGGAATTTTTTTTCCTCGGATAGACCTTTATAACATTCTATCGTGTGTGCAAAACATAGATTGTATGCCAAAGTTACGATCCTCGGAAGTTGATGTTCCAACTAACCTCAAGAGGGCCCACAAGCTTTTGGTGCTTCATCTCCTAGGGTTAGGTTTTTGGATTTTTAGGGTTTTACATTGTTTCTTGATGATAAAAAGGCTTGTGAACCTCATTATAACTCAGTTTAGGAAGCATGTAGCTATCATGTGTCTTCTCAAAGATAAGTTACCATCGGCCGAGCTAGTCCATTTCTTTTTTGCATGTACACAATTTTCAATAGCTGATTAATTGGTGTTTTGTTTCATTTTACCTATGTGTATTTTTTAAGTTTATATTTTATTTTGTTACTTTATAAATGAATTTTATAAAGTCCAAAATAATACTCATAATTATGAGACATTGAGTTGAAATCCTAGGATTCTCTGAGTTGAAATCCTAGGATTCTCTATAATGGAAGTTAAGAATGTAAAATCCGATCATCTAACAAATTTGATTGGGCATTCATACACTCAAAGATTCTAGAATATTTGAATGAATTGTTGTAAAAATAATAAAGATTATTGGACATAGAGATTCTTAGCAAAGAGAAGGGAAGGAGTTATAAAACACACCTCAATAATTTGATATCAAGCATCTATGTAAGGAGTAGCTTGGCTAGCATGGGGAAAGTAAACAAGAGATTACAACAAGGCTTTCTAATGCAATTTATAACTTGATGAAATAATTTTTGATATAATCTCTCATAGGTTATAATGACATATGTGACAAACAGAGGGGCTAAGAAAAGATGATGTAGGCTTAGAAAAGAAGGAAAGTAATAGTTTTGAAGAAAAGGCTACAAGTGAAAATTCTAAGAATGGGAACACAACTACGGTACAAATGGTTTGCAGACAAGTCACACATACTTGTTGCGTAGACCAAATAGGTATGGGGAGTATCTAGGCTCTGATAGAGCTATATTTTAACATTATTTATAGGGAAAAGTGAAGGTATATAGAGGGAGAAGTCTAAGCTACCATGTCTTTAATACCACTTCCAGGCACACAAAAATGAAATTTGATTAATGATAAGCATGTGTTTCTTTATTCATTCGTATCATACACATAAATACATAAATTCACAACCCTTGGTTTCATCTTCCAAGATGTCTCTTGGACTCCTCATGACTATTAAATTTGACTTGCGGCTTCTTGCCTTCCACATAGTTGAATATTCTATATTTACATAACCCTTGAGGATTATGTTTCGAAGACCATTTTTAGTAACCTTCAATGAATGACCCACAACATGCATTTCCTTAGGGAATCACCAATGCTTTGGTGCGTAGGTGTGTAAGTATTGGCACACATATTGAAGCAAAGGCCAACAATATTACACTTAGAGTAAATAATGAAGCAAATATATGAGGAATGTGTGATGATCGAGCTCAAAGAAGATGTACATGGCATGTATTTTGAAGGATTTGCATGTAATGATAGAGAATGACCTAGATGAGTTAAAATGCAAATATTTCTAGGATCCGTATAAGACGTTGATGCATGGAAGTGATGATCACATACATCCAATAGAATAATATCTATAATGACATAATTGATATCATTATGTAAATTAAAAAAAAAATTGTAAATAAATTACTAACAACATTGAACATCCATAAGGGAAAGTAAAGTGGAATCCCAACTAGGAAACACATTGTCCACAAACCCTCTCTTTCTATTTGTAGTATCAAATTTATACAATATGCTATCAAATTGATCATCATTTTTCCTCCATCAAAAATTGCATCAAAGTACCACAGTAAAAGGGCACGGAGAAAATTTTCTTTCATTATCTCTCTATTTCAAATACCTCTCCATAAAACTTTGTACTTTTACAATTTTATTCTTTGTTGCTTCAATAATATTCTTAGTAGTTGGTCTTCTTCACCCACAACTTCCATAAAAACTCCTTACTCATAACTTTCTATTTTTTTGACAAATTTTCTCTTTCCTTGGTAGGTATTCTCTTACCTCGACATGGAATTCATCCATTTTTCTTATGACTCCTCCATGAATGACACCAGCAATATAGAATCTTTTTCCCCAAGGAAAATCATAATTTCCATTAATAAGTTGAAAATTACATGCTGTAGATGCTTGTAATCATATGCTATAACGGTGGTTGTTGTCATTGTGTATGTGATGCTATCAATAATTATAGTATGCCAGGTTGTGAGACTAATAAATTTACATATGATATGTCTCTCAAATATAAATTATATACATGAATAACAGAGAAAATTATGATCACAGCCATAAGTTAAAAAAAACATCTAATCAAGACTTGTTTACCCCAACAAAAATATAGAATGTTATATTTAACCTTCAATAGGTTTATAAATAACCCCATGAGCCTTTTCCACATATTCAATGGAAATAAATCTTCGAACCGCCAACTCCCTTATAATATCCTTCACAATGTATTTCTATTACCTCCATTATTGCCAAATCATCATGACCTCTATGAAGGTAAGTCAATTGATGATGTATTGTTTTCATGCCAACCTTTGCATACTTCAGTTTACTTTGCTTCAATTATCATTAACCATATTCATATTGGTATCATTACGTTGCATTGCTTCTTTATAGAACTAACATGTTCTACTCATCCATTCTTTTCTTTCTTCTAATATGCATGCATTGCAATGGGTTGTGTTTGCTTTCATAGTAATGCCCTTGCATCAGTGAGGTTTATGGGTTTTAATATTATTAATAGTGTTGGAGTCTCCATCAATGGTAAACTTAATGTGATAGGCTTTATTTTTACTATGAGGGAGGTCTTGCTAGTTAGACATTTATTTTAGATGAAGGGTTACAAAATAATATAATTAGACTACCAACCAATATAATCCTTTTTATTTTATTTATATAATATGGCAATTGTTCATATTTGTTGGAGTTTAAAATATATTGAAAGCTTTAGCTATTCAATGTTCATTTGGGAGATATTAGATGATTTTGTACTATTGGCATTATGACAGAGGTTTGGCACTATGTCACAGGTGTTGTCCTTGATGGAAACTCACTCAAATGGAAGATCTTAGTTCAGGTTCTCAGAATGAAAGAAAAAGAGATATACGCAGGTTCCTCTTAACCAAGTCGCGTGTACACGCAGGTTAGGTGATCAAAAGGCGCGTATACGTATGCACGCACTTTCATGCAGAGAAAAGTGTGTACATGTGGGAAAACTTATTTTTGGTCCATGGTATGTAGTCCGTTATATTTAGACCTATGGTTTTGGACCTTGGTATTGCATCCAAAGTGTTGAACCCAGGTATTGGGTCCCTAGTATTGGTTCTAAATGGTTTTGGACCATGGTATTGAGTAGGCCTAAGACTATAAAAGGGGAAGGAGATCATTGGCCAAAGGGAAAAAAGGATTGAATATCTTATGAAGAGAAAGATCTAGAATTGGGTTCTGGTACATCGCTGAATCTGAACCAAGGAGGAACCTGAGCGCTAAAAGATGGATAAGTTTTATTGATGGGTCGATATCTTAAGGCTTGAATAGTAGTATCATTGTGTGATTTTTGATCTGTTATAATTGGCGCATGATTAGATCTATAAATTTGATAATCTGGGTATAACTAATGTATTATTAAGTGAAAAGGGTAAGATATCTTTTATAGATCTGTACGTAGGTTCAGCACATCAGAGGTGCGTATACACGCGGGTTCAGCAAGTGAAGACAGCGTATACGCTAGTTGGCCTTAATACAGTTGCGTATGTACGCATGCTTATGCATATTGAAGTAGTGTACATCTCATGAAATATGTTTTAGCTACTTCTGTTTATTGCTGCAGTGTTGTGGGTTCAGAATTGGTGTTTGGTTACTGTTACTAATTTCTCATTACAACATTCTGAGAAGTGATTGGTTGATTCAATATTGGTTCGTACAAAGGAGATTGGTTGATGCAAATATACTTGATGTTTGATTGATGTTATTCAATGATCTAGTCTGAAAATTTATGAAACGTGGTCCCTGGAAGAAAAGAGAAGGTTGTAGCCTTCTATAGGTCAGCACCTACGTACTAGTACCTCAGCTAGTACAAGAGCTAAGGGTGTTGTAACTCCCTTCTAGGAGAAGCTGGAGAACGAGAAAAGGTTGTAGCCTTCTGCAAGTAGTAGCCTGCTTACTGGTATAAGACTGCACCAGTATAGAATCATTGTAAAAAGAAGTTTCTAATTAAAAGAAGATAGAGATGAATTGCAGCAAGTGGTTTTCACCCACATTGGGTTTCCACCTTACATCTTGGTTTTCATGTGTGTTGCTTATGTGTGATGATTTTTTTTGCTTTACTACTCCTGTTTACTGTTCATAGTGTTAATAATGTTTTGATGCACTCATTAAGAAGCAACTAACTGAATTATAAGTTTACTAGATATACGCTTGTTGCATTACACACAGTTGCGTATACATGTGGTTTTCCTTAACTGAAGTAGCGTATATGAATCTGAATATGGAAATGAAAAAGTTATATTGATTTGATAATACTGATTCACCCCCCCTCTCAGTATTATTTCCAACAATTGGTATTGGAGCATGTCCTTTAGAAGAAGCTTGATCGCTTGAAGGAAGATCTATCATCATGAGCAACTACGAAAAGGAGGCATCGATCAGGCCACCAATTTTTGATGGGAGAAACTTCGTCTATTGGAAGGTAAGAATCACAACCTATCTTGAATCTCTTGGTACAGAAGTCTGGGATATCATTGAAACAGGATACACATTTCCATCAGCAACTCCTACAGATACGGCTGGTAAGAAGCAGTATGAAACAAATTCAAAGGCTGTCAATACTCTATTAGGGAGTCTATCTCAATCAGAATTCGTCAAGGTTATTCAGCTCAAAACCGCAAAAGAAATATGGGACAATATTGTTCTAAGCCATGAAGGAGATGATCAGGTAAACTGAGCAAAACTACGAAGTCTCGGAATTCAATATGAGAATCTCAAAATGCACAATGATGAAAGCGTGGCTAACTATTTCCTACGTATAGATAAGATTTTTAATTGTATGAAAAACTTGGGTGAAGAAATAAAAGAGGTTGTTTTGGTTGAAAAGGTTCTAAGATCTTTGTCTTCTAAGTTTGAATTAAAAGTTTTTTCCATAGAAGAAAAACAAAATCTACAGAGCGTTACCATGTCACAGCTACACGGAATCCTAACTGCTTACGAAATGAGAAAAGGGGGACCGTCAGACAAGAGAGAAGTTGCATTCAGAGAATTAGGAAAAGGAGATTACAATGACTCTCAGGACATATGTCAGAAGAAGAGGAAGAATCAAACTTTGTCAAGAACCTTCAACGGGGTTCTAGAAGATTCAGAAATAAGCTACCTTTCAAATGTTTTGCTTGTGGAAGAGTCGGTCACTATGCTGCCAAAAGTCCTCATAAAGATAAGCTTGACAAAGGTAAGGAACCTGTTAGATGGAACAGAAAACAGAATATAAGTAAGAAGAGCTATTATACACATGAAGGCAGTGATGGAATTTCAAATAGTGATGAAGATGAACAATGCAATGATTGTAGACTTTTGATGGCCTTTGAAGATGATGATTTCTTGGATGCTATAGATGAAGAAGGTCTTTTTGAAGAAATTTCTAAACTTAAAATTTGTTTGGAAGAAAAGAATATGATTATAGATACTTTGACATTCCAACTTGCTGAAGAGAAAAACACAATGAAAAGTTAGAATGTGAAATTGTGGGACTTAGAAAAGATATTGAGAAATCAAAAGCTCTTAATCTTAGATTTGCTAAAGGATCTGAAACTTTAGATGAGATTATCAAAGTGCAGTGTTCTCCTCTACTCAAGACGGGTCTTGGATATATTGAAGAAGCATCTCAAGCACAGAAGCCATCCACCTCCAAAAGTTATCTTGATGCAGCAAGGAGAAGTGAATAGGTTGACAATCGACAGCCAAAGCATAATGCAGATCATCAGGTAAATCAGTGACAATTTACTTCAAGAATGAACAAAGATCATCAAGTAAATTGGGGGAAATCTACTTCAAGGATGAACCAAAACTACAAACCACAGGTAAATCATTCTTAATTTTCCTCAAGAATGGATGTCAATGGAAACTACAATCATTTGGTCGGTAAGTTTGATAATCGCAGGAATTTCTTCAATGGCCAATGTTTTTCTTGTCATAATTTTGGTCACAAAGCTGCTCAATGTGTTTCCTACAATACCATCATGACTAGAGAAGCTCAAAAACAAAGGAGTATGACTGGGGTCATGAAAAGGACCTACAATAACTTTTATGCCCTTGAAAATAAATAGAATGTTCTATTTGTAACAACTTTGGTCATGAAGATTCTAAATGCAGGAGTAGGTTTCAGCAAACAACTCAGAAGGAGAAATCTTCATTAACATGGAGAAAGAAATATCTGCAACCAAAAAGATGTGGTATAGCCTTATATGCGGAAGGGCAGGAAAATCAGTGGTACATCGACAGTGGATCCTCGAAACATATGATAGGTGATAAAGAAAAACTTCAGTCATATAGTGCCTTAGAAAAGGAAAGGAAGGTCTCATTTGGAAATGACACCCCTGCACTCATAAAGGTAAAGGTTCTATTATTTTGAAATAAAAGATCAAAGCAGGAAATGTTATGTATGTTGATGGCTTAAAGCATAATTTATTGAGTGTCAGCCAAATGTGTGATCAAGGAAATGAGGTAATATTTCGATCAAATGGATGTATTGTTCGTGAGCTTGATACAGGAGAAACAATGATCAAAGGCATAAGAACTCCAAATAATTTATACATACTCAAAGGAGGACAACAACAATGCTATCTAAGCAAGAATGATGAACACTAGCTATGGCACAGAAGATTGGGGCATCTAAGCTTCTTTCAGATAAGGAAAGCATGCAAATATCAAGCGGTTCTTGATCTCCCTAACATCAAAATTCCAGAAAATACAATATGCAAATCATGTCAGCTTGGTAAGCAAACTAGAACTAACTTCCTTGAAAAGGAAGGATCAGCTAGTAGGCCACTTTAACTTGTCCATACTAATGTATGTGGTCCATCTAGGAAAAGGTCACCTCGAGGAGAAGAATACTTCATATTTTTCATTGACGACTTTTCCAAATCAGATCGCAAAATCAAATGCCTCAGGTTTGATCGAGGAGGGGAATTTACCTAGGATAAATTTTTCTATTTTTGTGAAGAACATGGAATAAGAAGGGAATTCTCTACTGCAAGGACTCCTCAACAAAATGGAGTAGTGGAAAGGATGAATAGAACAGTTCAACAAATGGCTCATGCTATGCTTGATGAGTCTGGAACTCCCACAACCTTTTGGGGTGAAGCTGCATTTGCTGCAGTTACTATTCTTACCAAGAAAAACGTTCGAGTGAACATCACTCAAACTCCTCATGAACTTTGGTATGGTAAGACTCCCACAGTAATGCTTATATGTTAAATTTAAAGTTGGTTTGAAATTTGGTTGAGAGAATATCTCAACTCTCGTATTCATATTTGGAATATGTTGGATCTCAATCCAACTATATATTTGTATGATATTTGTGAGTAAATGTAGTGTGAAAAATAGTTTCTAATGTGAAATCTGATTTTCTAGTTGGTATCGGGGCCCCTTTGGGCCTCGGCCTTCTCCCTTGGGCCAAGAGAAACAAGAGAGTATATGTATATTGTCATTATGTTATACCAGGGCCCCTTTAGGCCTGGGCCTTCCCCCTCGGGCCAAGAGAAACAAGAGAGTATATATATATTGTCATTATGTCCCGTAACAGTGTGTTTTTTATTCGATTATGTTGAATAATTGATGGGAGAACTGTAATAAAATAGTGATGTATTAGGGATTTTCATTTCGGTGCATGTTACTGAGGGTTTACAAACAACTTCCTATAGCCTCTCTATGGACGAAGATTCTCAGTCATAATTTAGAGATATCTGTTCGTAGCTGCTGCGTTGAAGGAGACATTGTGTGTTGTAGCTACCTTGCAAGTGGTATTGTGAAACTTGTAACACGATTACAATTGTCTGCGTACAGAATTAGTGTATTGATCCTTGTGGTGAGGATACCATGCCCGGGAATATGCATAGGAGAAACCACAACATATGTTAGTTGTATCAACCCCGATGCCATTCAATTGGAGACAAAATTTGTATGAGAATTGACCCTGCATTATTGCATCATGATCATAATTTCTAAGCATACAACTGATGAGTTGGGTGGTGTTGTTTTCAAGCTATATGCATATATTCTCTTGCAGATAATTTGTTGTAATGTTTTATTAAACCATAGTTGGTTTAAGGCTTGGACTTAGTCCAAACTATAACGCGAAATTGGCATGCTTCTCATTTTGTTTTTCAATTTTTGTTTGAGAATTGCAGACTGATGCAAACTAATGTAATCTTGACTAAGTGCATCAAGCATTGGATTGGGAACTTGTATGATTATACCCACAAAATGCATGAATACATACTGTTTTCCTGTGTGGTTGTTAATTAGTTGGAGGCGATGAATTTACAATAGAAGTGTGAAGGCTTTGTCTTCTTCATCTGTTATTGCCATTACTGAAAGGTTGTCTGAGTAGATTTTTGTTTTTATATACTTATGGTTGTCTTTTATATCATGTATCATCCATGGTACTGTCATGATGAAGTAGCCTGGCTATGCATTTCACACTGGACAATATGATTTGGGTGGAAACATAAATTAATAGTAGCTTTTTTATAACTATTAAAAATTGTTTGTAAATTAAGCGACGATAAACTTTCAAAATCATATTCACATCCATCATTATGGATCAATACAGGGGTTTTCAGTATTGAAAACTGCAACCTTTTTAAGATGCAATGCCAGAATTATGCCTGTTCTCTTTAGGGAGAAATTGACATGGTTGAATTGCAAAGTTTGTACCAGCTGAGGAAACGATAGGAGGAGAATTTTGTATTAGTATGTTTTTTTATTTTGTTGTTTTAAGTTATATTTGGTACATAACCAATCATTGTACGATATAACATAATTCAAACTGATGGGTCTTGGTGCTTGAACATATCATCAGTTTAATTGTGTTTGGTACAACAGTTACAGGTTACAATATGAAATCCATGTCTGTGACACATGTCAGTTTGTTTGATCAATTTTTGAACACATTCAGTATTCAGACTGTCTCCTTAGGAATTGATGGATATGCTAAGCAAAAATGTATGACACATGGTGATTAGTCCATAGGATGTTTAATTACTTGAAAACTCTTATCACTGAAGCCCCGATGACCCGAGTTTTCAATATTTTTGATCTTGCAAAGTTCATCAATGATGGTCCAAAGCAACCATGTGTTAAATGGAGTTCAAGTGACAACTCGAAGTAGTGGATGAAGAAAGAGCGATGTTCGCAAATATTCCAAAGTGGATGTGAGTGTTGATGAAAATGAGTGAAACAGAGACGAGTTATATTGTTGTAATATGTATTCTTTATATTGTAATTAGTGTTATTTAATTTTGAGATGTAAGCATTTGAAGGAAGGTGCTTGGAGATAATGCTTACATGTTAAATTTAGAATTGGTTGAGAGAATATCTCAACTTCCATATTCATATTTGGAATTAGTTGGATCTCAGTCCACATATATATTTATTGTTGGACAGTTGGCATTGTTTAGATAGCCAGTGGCTTAGTGAAGATATCTGTAAGTGTGTTGGCATTGATGTCAACGCTCATGCCAGGGAGATGTGTTAGGTAGTTTGCATTGCCTAACTGTTTGTAGGAGTGTTTGGATTGATGTCAACTAAACTATCTTGGATGCTTGTTGCAACCAATGATTTGTAGTGATGGCCGAGGAGAAATCCCATGGTTGCTTCAGGCTTCATGTAGAGAATCATCATAGTAGTAGGATTATTGGAGAAGCCATAAAATGATGATTAGAGTGGTGGACTAGGTTAAATTCCATGGTAGCTGCAGGCTATATGTCGAGAGTTGGGAGCCATCTTAGAGGTAGTCGATGGGATCAAAGTGTTAATTTTAGGCAACAATGGTATGTTCCATGCTTTAGAGCAGTTATACTCCAATTTATTTATTAGCCCAATATCAATATCCGTATTAGAAAACACATCAACATGAGAGTAAAATTCAGATAGAACATAAACATAAATAGTAGAAGACAAGCCAAGACAAGAGGTGATCCAAGTGGATCTCTAGATATTAGCGACATGGTAAAAAGATCAAAATTCAAAGTGGTAGAAAGTTGATGAACTTGACACCAGATCGAAGTACTTGTCACCCTCATTCCAAAGGTGTGAATAACACTCCAATCCGAATTCGTATGAGGAAGATAGAAGCAATCAAAGTTTAAGGTTGACTTGTCCATGTAGTAGGCTTAAGGAGGGTGCAATTTGGCAGAAACCCGACACCGGAATCTGGCTAGTTTTCCACAAAAATTTTTAGGATGACTAATTCATCCAATAACCCCTAAGGTTTGAGAAATTTTCTAAGGTGGGCTAATAATTAAAAAAAAAAGGGTGGGAGGCCATGACCCCCATTGCCCCCTGTGGAGCCCAAAATAATTTAAATATAGAAAAAGGCGCGGGTGGTCATGAACCCCACTACCCCCGGAACCGCCACAACAAACCCATATTATATAGTGTTGGGGGCAAGTTGTCTACCCCATCACCCCTCCACTTCATTTATTCAATAACAATGGCGGAGAATGGGGAGACGGGCCACCGCTCCAGGGGACCCGCCACCTGGTATAACAAATACAACCACACTGTGTTAAAATGGGGAGGGGCGAGGTTTGATCCCCTAACCCCTCCTAACCCGCTATACTATTTTACCATTGCACCAATGGACTTTGTTGGGAGGTTTACCAACCAAATGATATTTAAAGCTTTCTGAACAGTGCGACCAGGGGGGAGCGGGCATGAATTCCAAGAACTATATTGTTTTAATGCAAGAAGACGGAACCCTGAGAAGGTTGTGGTAGAGGGTGGAACCTTATCTGAGCACATTTTCAGAGGGTCAATTTGGTCCACTATCATAATTGGGCAAATTTATATCGCTTTTGCACGTCTCGCTAATAGAAACTCAATGGTGATGTCAGTTTCCAGTTTGGAGGTATGAGACTCCTTATGTAAATGCTGATTGTACTCCTTTCTCTTTTATGCTACTTAATAAATGAAGGCCTCCCCATTGATCGAGAAAGGTCTTGAGACGTAGTCCAAATTGGATGAATTTTGTTATCAAGTCTCTTGTCTTATTTTCATGCCTTTATGTGTTTCCTCTCTTCTTTCATGTGCACATTAATTTTCTATGTTGAAGCTACAATTTGTTCATGTAATTCTTTAACACATCTATAAGCAAAAGATCTTGGATCAAGTGGTATCAGAGCAGGTATTTGTAGATGTCAATTGCATGTTTGTATGCTAACAAGAAACAGGCTCCAAAGAGGCGAAGGGAAACTAAAATACTTTAATCTTGAAGTTGGCGGTACACATTGAAGGAGGAACATGGAAGATGACAAGGCTCATAATGAGGAGGAGATAAATTACCGCAAAGCCTTCTATAAAATGGCAAAAAAGAACGATGAATTGTTTTCAAGGCTGGAGAAAGTAGAGGAGAGAAAGCCAGAAGAACAAGGTTTGGTACATGGAAATGGTGGAGAAGAACCCCCTCCTTCTCCTTCCATGAGTGAAAGTTATTCTTCCTCTCATCACCATCATCATAGGAATTCAAGGGATGCATCTAATAAACCTTTGTTTAAATTAGATGTTGAATTTGATATTCCCATGTATAACAGTGAAAGTAATGTAGACAAGCTTAATAATTGGATTAGGAAGATTGAAATCTACTGTAGGAGTCAATAGATCGAAGAGGACAAGGCAAAGATCTAGTTTGCTTCTCTAAGGCTCAGTGGCACAACTCTCGTTTGGTGGGAGAGAAAATTGTGAAGCAGTAAGAGTTTGGGTAATCTTCTTTCCTCAAGGTCCAGTTTTATTTATGCATTAAAGGAAAAACTTTATCCCTTGGGTTATAAGAAAAATTCCTTAATGGAATGGCAGTACTTAATGCAAGGCAGAGGTGAGGATTTTCAAAACTTTACTGAGTTTAGAAAAAAGCTCTTAATTTGGGTATTGCACTTGACTCACTTGAAGTGGTAAATAATTATATTGGATCATTACATAGTTACATTAGGCATTCATTATTATTGTTTGAACCTACTACTATTGACTTGGCGAGTGTGAAGGTCATCCATCTTGAAAATAGGGGAAATAACAAAAGAGATGAACATTCCAATAAACCACCTTTCAAACCTCCAAATGGAAATGAAAGGGAAAGGAAAAGAGGACGACATCAACCAAGAAATATGAAGAGGAAAAGCCTTATTTCACTCACTGCAAAAAGGAAGGTCATGAAGACAATCATCGTTAGAAATTGTACCCGGAAAAGAGACCAGAGAAGTATAGAGGAAAGGGAAAGCAGAAGACAATGGCAACTGTGCAGTAAGACCTTGGATCCAATTCTGAAGATGAAGAATCGATTAGAGCAGCAGGAACAAAAGTTACTCTTACACCTCATGTTAATTCTAAATCACATGAAAGCACTAGTTCAACATATGAGTCTCTTCCTAATGAACGCAAGAGAATTGAGTTATTTCATATTAGAGTTGTCATAAATCATAAAAAAGTGGAAACTCTATTTGATACTGGATCCCAAGCAAATTTAATTTTAGATTCCTTGGTAATGAAGCTAGGCTTGAAAACCAAACCGCATCCAAAACCTTATCCGCTTGGATGGATACATGATAAAGCAAATTTGAACGTAACTAAGCAATGCAAGGTTAAATTTGTGATCGCTTCTAAGTTAGTGGATGAGGTAGAACTTGATGTTATACCATTTGATATCTGTTGCATTGTATTAGGAAGTCCATATTTATATGATAGAAAATTAGTTTTCTTCCGTCACAAAAATAAATACCAAATCACAAAATATGGGGTAGAATATATTGTAAGGGCTCATCAAACTAGAATTAATGTCAGCCTCGTAAGTGTAGGACAAATGAAGAGGTTGGTGAGTAAAGGATGCATGCTTATGGTTGTAAGAAGAATGGATGAAGAATTATCTAATGCTTTCCATGGTTTTGATCCTGTTCATAAGAAGGAATTATGTGAATTAATTTCTAACTATGATGAGATGTTCGAGGAACCAAGGGGATTACCTCTGAAAATGGGAATCCAACATGAGATCCATTTTTAGCATGACACTCCTTTACCAAATATTGACATGTACAGGATGTTGACTATTGAGATGGAGGAGATCAAAAAGCAAGTACAAGAACTATTAAACCAAGGGGTCATCAGACCAAGCAGTTCTCTATGTGGCTCACCAATTGTCTTAGTGCAAAAGAAATATGGCACATGGAGGATGTGTGTAGATTACCGGGCGCTAAAAAAATCATGGTGAAAAATCGTGACCCTCTCCCTCGCATTGATGATTTGCTAGATCAATTAAATAATTCTATATATTTCACCAAATTGGATTTGAGTAGTGGTTATCACCACGTCCGAATTGCAGAGTAGGATGTGTGAAAAACTGCCTTGAAGACCAAACAAGTGTTGTTGGAATGGATAGTGATGCCATTTGGACTTTGCAACGATCGAACCACTTTCATGAGGGTCATGAATGATCTTTTTAGGTCTTTCATTGATTAATTTGTTCTTGTATATCTAGATGATATTCTTGTCTTTACTATAAATTGGAATGGACATGTTTGCCATGTAAAGCAAGTGCTTGATGTACTTAAAAACGAAAAACTCTATGTAAAATTGTCAAAGTGCGAGTTTGGGAAAACCTCTTTGGTTTACCTAGGTCATATTCTTGGTCATGGTCAGCTAAAATTGATCCTTCTAAAGTTGAAGCAATTGTAAATTTTCCTAAGCCTACTAGTGTAACCAAGGTTCACAGCTTTCTAGGTGCAGTGCAGTATTGGAGGATATTTATTTCCAATTTCTCTATTATTGCTTCACCTCTACACACACTAACAAGCATAAAGCAAGTCTTTAAATGGGGAGGAAAGTAGCAGAATTCCTTTGAAGCATTGAAAGAGAATATTAGCATTGCACTATTCTTGGCCTTACTAGATCTCTAGCAACCATTTGGGATCTAGACAAACATTAGCAAATATTTGATGGGAGTTGTATTTATGCAGAAAAAGAAACCGATATGTTACCATTCAGAGAAATTTTCTTAGGCTGTGATGAACTATCCCACTTATGACAAAGAGTTATATGTCTTGGTCTAGAGTGTGAAAAAGTGGAACACTACCTGATCAACAAGGAGACCATCATCCACACAGATCATCAGCCCTTGCAATATCTTCAATCACAAACCAAGTTGAAACAAGCTCGTCATTTCAGGTGGATGGGTTTTCATCAACAATTTCATCTGGTAATAAAGTATAAGAAGGGCACTAGCAACAAAGTGGTTGATATGCTATCTCACCCTCCTATTTCTTCTTCTGTTATTTTGCATAATGCTTCATTATATTTTGAAAGTTATGTTGAACAATATGCTAATGATGATGATTTTAAGGAGATTTATGCAAAACTAACCCATGGTTCATAGGTGGACAACTATCATTTGTAGGGGAAATTGATATATCACCTTGGAAAATTGTGCATACCCACAGGAGAAAGGGTACATGTAATTAGGGAGGCACACACTTCCCTTGTGTCTCATCATTTTGGTGTTGAAAAACTTTGTGTCATTTACAAATATTTTCCTTTTGGCCTCATATGAAGAAAATTGTGACTCGTTATGTAAGGATGTGTGATGTGTTCTATTTCAAAGCCCTATAATATAAAACTCGGGCTCTACACACCATTCCCTATTCTGATTCGTCCATGGGAAAGTGTGTCGATGGATTTTGTAGGAGGTTTGCCTTTTTCTAGAAAAGGTCACGATTATTTGTATGTCACTGTTGACTATTTTAGTAAGATGTGTATTTTAATGCCTTGTAAAAATCATATCAATGAAGAGCAGGTTGCTTATCTTTTCTTTCAGCATGTTTGGGTCCATTTTGGGTTTCCCACATCGATTATGTCAGATTAGGACTCTCACTTTCTTTGACAATTTTGGACTAGCTTGTGGAAGATGATGGACACCAAGTTGAAAAGAAGCACAACATTTCATCCACAGACCAACATATAGATAGAGGTTGTCAACTGCACCATGGTACACTTATTGCGAGGCTATTGTGGAAAACATCCTATGTTGTGGGATGAGCATCTTCCACATGTGCAACATTCCTAAAATATAGCAGTGCACTCATCTAAGCATTGTTCACAATTTGAGACATGTTTTGGCTACCTGCCCAAAGATCCTTTTGATATGGTTTTTGGAAAGGAAGATGACTCTAGTGGATGTGATGATAGGGAAAAATCGCAGTGGTTCATTTAGTGGATCCAAATGATTCACCAAGTAGTATAGGAGCAGTTGGAAAAAATTCAAGGCCGATACAAGGCTCGACATGACAAACACTGAGTCGGCCATCAATTTCAAGTGAGCGACAAAGTGTGGTTCCACATTAGCAAGGACAGAACGAAGAGAGAAGCGAAGAACTTGTGACCAATCCAGTATGGTCCATTCAACATATTGGAGAAGATTGGAGATAATTCCTTTCGTCATATAAGCAAATGTACTCCATAGTGAATGTTGAAAACTTAAAGCTTTATGAGCCACCATTGATTATGGACAATGAAGAGGTGGGGCAAGTGCCTACAGTTGAGGACTTTGCACTAAACCATATTGATGATTTTCCTGAAGATATCATCCCTGACAAAAGAACTAGGAGTTCACAACGGGGAGAGGTGGAGTACCTTTGAGTCAGTTTCAAAGGGATGCATCCTAGCAAGGAAAAATGGCTAGAAAAGGAGAGGGTGAGGGAACAATTACCTCACTTGCCAATTGACTAATAAAGCTTTTGAAAATCCAAAAGCTCCTTAATTGGGAGGATTGATCTAGGTGGATCTCCAGATACCAGTGGCATGGTAAAAAGCTCAAAATTCAAAGTGGCACAAAGTTGATGAAATTGACACTAGATCGAAGTGCTCGTCGCCCTGATTCCAACGATATGAACGACACTCCAATCCAAGTTCGTATGAGGAATATAGAAGTAGTAAAATTTTAAGGTTGACTTGCCCATGTGGTAGGCTTGAGGAGGGTGCAATTTTGCAGAAACCCAGCACTGGAATCCAGCCAGTTTTTCGGGAAAAATTGTAGAATGATTAATTCATCCAATAACCCCTAAAGTTTGAGATATTTTTTAAGTTGGGATAATAAGTTAAAAAAAAAGGGTGGTAGGCCATAACCCCTGCCACCCCCGGAACTGCAACAACAAACCCATATTATATATAGTGTTGGGAAGACGGTTGTTAACCCCGCCACCCCTTCACTTCATTTATTGAATGTAAACAACATCGAAGAATAGGGATACGGGCCATCGCTCTGGCGGACCTGCCACCCGATATAACAAATACAACCACCCTGTGTTAAAACGTGGAGGGGCGGGATTTCATCCCCCGACCCCTCCTCAACCACTACACTATTTTACCATTATGCTAACGGACTCTATTGGGAGGTCCACCAACCAAATGACATTTAAACCTTTCTGAATAGTGCGACTAGGGGGAGTGGGCACAAATTCTGTGAACTATATTATTTTATTGCAAGAACATGAAACCCTGAGCGGTGTGTGGTAGGGGGTGGAACCTTGCCTGAGCAAATTTTTCAGAGGGTCAATTTGGTCCAGTGTTAGAATTGGGCAAGTTTTATATCAATTTTGCACGTCTCGGTGATAAGAACTCAACAATGATGTCAGTTTTTGCAACAGAGCTCTCCATTTTTCGGCCATTTTCCAAATTGGAGGTATAAGACTCCTTATGTAAATGTTGATTGTACTTCTTTATCTTTTATGCCACTTAATGAATGAAGGCCTCCCCATTGATTGAGAAGGGCTTGGAGATGTAGTCCAAATTGAATGAACTGCGTTATTGGTTTGGCTTAGAATATTCTTGGCACCAATCTAATGTATATGATGAGGCTCAGCCATATATTGGCTCAATGTGTTAACTGCAAAAAATATGTCCGGACGGGAGATCACCAAGAACATTAGTCCTCCTATGAGTTGACGATACTCAGAAGAATTTCCCAATTCACGTCCAAAAACACTACCACATAACTTATTAAATTTAAGTTCCATCGGAGTAGTCACAGGCTTGCAGTCTACCATCCCAAATATTTCCAATATCTTCACAACATATTTTCCTTGAGAGAGGAAAATTTCACCTGGATTTTTCCAGACCTCCAACCATACTAAATAGTGCATCGGTCCTAGGTCCTTCATTTCAAATTTAGAAGCCAAGTCACTCTTACATTTGTGAATGATAGGGTCTGCACTTCCCTCAACTCCATGCTTGATTTTGTAGAGCCACTTAGAGGTGACAACTTATTTTTCGTATGGTCTAGGGACCACATCCCAGACATCAATATTCATAATTGTCTCTTATTCTTCATTCATAGCATCCTTCCATACTTGATGCTTCACGACTTTTTCGAATGATGAAGGCTCATTTTGAATGGTAGTGCTCATGGCGGTTAAATATCCATGATACCTATTCAGCTTATTTCTTTCATGGAAAGTCCCCCTTGGTGCAATGTGTCTCTCAGCATCTTTGAGAATCTCCCTAAGCCATGATGGTCTCCTTTTGGAGGAGGAGGGTTCATGAGGAGGATGATGAATAGGATCCATAGGTTCATCAACATCAGGCATCGTTTCGTCTTCTTTTGCACCTTGATTTCTGGTGTCATCTTCTTTGTCCTTCTTTAGGATAGGAAGGTTGTTCATCTTCCTAAGTGCCACCATATATTCATCAAAGGTGACATCATGACTTATCTCAACTTCCTTCTGACCAGCCACATAAATTATATATCCCTTAGAATTTTCACTATAGCCCACAAAGATTTCTTTCTTCCTAGATGCACCCAATTTTCTTAATCTGTCTTTCGGCACATGAAAATATACAAGTCTTCCAAAAATTATAGAATGAAAGACATCTGGTTTCTTACCAGTGAACATTTCTTTAGGAGTCTTGGAGTCCAATTCTTGATGAGGGCATCCGTTTCGAACATACATGACAATATTTGTAGCTTCAGCCCATAGGAACTTCGAAAGGCCTTGATCATGAAGCATGGCACAAACTGCTTCTACAATAGAGTGATTCTTCCTTTCAGCGAAACCATTATGCTCAGGAGTGTATGGCATTGTAGACCCCCTCTTAATGCCAACTTCTCTACAATAATCTTGGAGTTCATTGAATTCGTACTCGGTCCCATTATCAGTCCTCAATATCTTGATTTTCTTCTTGGACTGGTTTTTGATCAAGGCTTTGAAGTGTTGGAACCAGGTAAACACTTCATCCTTCTTCTTCAAGAAGTAGATCCAGGTCATCAGAATAATCATATGTAAAGGTGAGATAATATCAGTATCCTCCCAAAGATAGTACGGGCATCAGATCAGATATGTCAGAGTGGATCAATTGCAATATATTTGTGGTATTACTATTACTTGAGGGGAATGGTTCCCTTGTAATTTTTCCATCGACTCATCCTGAACATACACCTTCATGCTCTACTTTGAACTTGCGCATACCTGTCACCATCTGTTAGGAAACCAACTCACAAAAAGATAGAAAAGAGAGATCAATGCCTTAGAATTCATCCTCTTCGAGTGGGAAACCTCCTTTACATTACACAAATGAACAATTCTTCGATGATACAAATGAATAAACCTCCCTACTATATATAGGAGTCTAAGCAGTCACAATGTAATCAAGCCGAAATAACAGTAATAACATAAGGGCACAAAAATAACAATAGTGGGTTTCTATGGGCATACTAATAACAATATGGGGATAATAGGGGCACAATAATAATAATAAGGGATACAATGACAGTAGTAATTGGGGAATCACTAGTATTATAGGGGCCTAACATGCCCCTCTCCTTCTGAAAAGCATTACCCTCAATGCTTGAGTAGTTTTGGATGCTTCTGTATAAAATTCTCATCGTCCCATGTGGAATCTTCAACGAATAAGTTCTTCCACTTGATAAGATACTCCAAAATTGATCGATTTTGTAGCTGTCGAGTTCTTGTTTCTATGACTACTTCCAGTTCCACTATGGTTTTTCCTTCCTCATCAAGTTCTGGAAATATTGTTTGAACTAGGATCTTGTCACCTATAACCTTCTTTAAACATGAAACATGGAAAACTGGGTGCACTCAGGAAGCTGCAGGAAGCTCTAATTTGTATGCCCTAGTACCAATATTTTGCAACACCTTGTACGGACCATAATACTTTGGTGATAATTTATTATCCTTCTTAGCTTGCTTGAGGGACATTTATTTATATGGTTGTAATAGTAGGAATACCTAGTCACCTACATCAAAACTTCGTTCACTACGATGTTGATCTGCCTATTGTTTCATTCTATTTTGTGCCAACGTGAGGTTATTCTTTAAGAGTTGGAGAACTTGTTGTTGATGCTCAATGTGATGTTCCATTTCTTGAACCTTAGAATTTTCTCTTAAATATGATGTGATGGATGGTGGATGATATCCATAAAGTGCCATAAATGGGGTCATTTTTGTTGCAGTATGGAAGGAAGTGTTATACCACCATTGAGTCAAAGGCAACCATTTGACCTATTGTGTCTGTTTATCAGATACAAAGCAACAAAGATATCCTTCCAAACATTTGTTTACTATCTCAGTTCTCCCATCAGAGTGAGGATGATAAGATGATTTATGAGCTAATTGAGTACCGAGACAAGAAAATAATTATGTCCAAAAATTTCCAGTGAAAATGGGATCTTTATTGCTTACAATAATCTTTGGGTTTCCATGTAGCTTTTGAATTGTTTCCATAAATGCAGTAGAAATTGTGTTGGCTTTAAATGGATGTGATAATGCACAAAAGTGTGCATACTTGGTAAGTCTGTCAACTACCACCATGATGACACTCTTTCCTTCGAACTTGGGTAAACCTGTGATAAAATCCATTGAACCTCCTCCCAACGTTGGCTTGGAATGGATAAAGATTTTAATAGACCTGGGGTCTTAATTGTTTCAACTTTATTTTGTTGGCAAACCAAACATTCTACCACAAACTTTTGAATATCCGATTTAAGTTCATCCCAAAAAAATTCCTTCTTAACCCTGTGGTAAGTTTTTAAAAATCCTGAGTGCCCTCCTAATGAAGAAGTGTGCAATTCCATAAGAATATTTTGTTTGGGTTGGGAATTCTTAAATAGGTATAAGTGAGCTTTGTACCATAATGAATCATTTTTCCAGCTAAATGTATCAGATGTACTGGAATCTTGTTGTAACTTTCGAATGAGTGCCCACACTTCGTCATCATTCTTCCATTCCTCCCTTACTTCTTCTATCCAATCTGGTTGGATAATAGAAATGGCTCAAAATAATGCTTCCAGATCCTCATCCTTTCTTGAAAGTGCATCTGCCACAACATTTTGCTTCCCTTTTTTGTAGATGATTTCAAAGTCATAACCCAACTTCTTTGTGACCCATTTTTGTTGCTCTTCAAAGGATAATCTTTGTTCTAATAAGTATTTAAGATTATCATGATCTGTTTTTACCTCAAAGTGTCTTCCCATTAGGTAGGGTCGCCATTTCTTAAGTGCATGTAGTATTGCCAACATTTCCTTCTCATAAATAGCTTTGTGTAAATACTTTCCCTTGATTGGACGACTTTCGAATGCAATGGGTCTTTCATCTTGCATTAAAACAACACCAATTCCATTTCCTGAAGCATCACATTCCACAATAAAGGTTTTTGTGAAGTCTAGCGTAGCTAAGACCGGTGCTTGGCACATTGCCTCTTTAAGATGTTTGAAGGCCTTTGTTGCTTCTGGAGTCCATGAAAATGCATCTTTCTTCAACAATGTTGTTAGAGGTGATGCTATTCTCCCATAATTCTTAACAAACTTGCGATAATACCCTGTTAACCTGAGAAATCCTCGCAGATGCTTTATGGATATAGGGATTTTCCATTCCTTAATGGCTTTAATTTTTCTAGGGTCTACCTTAGCACCTTCATGAGATACAATATGACCCAAATATCCCACCTCTTGTACTCCAAAGAAACATTTGGAGCTTTTTGCATATAATTGTTTCTCCTCCAATAGTTTGAGCACCCTGTCAACATGTTCAACATGATCCTTCAAAGACTTGTTGTAGATTAGTATATCATCAAAAAATACTAACACAAATTTTCTAAGGAAAGGTTTGAAAATGGAATTCATCAAACATTGAAATGTTGAAGGTGCATTGGTAAGGCCAAAAGGCATGACCAAAATTTCATAATGACCCTCATGAGTTCTAAATGTTGTTTTCGGATTGTCTTTCGTCTTCATTCATATTTGATGATATCCTGAATGAAGATCCGACTTGGTGAAGTAAGTTGATCCATGCAATTCATCCAATAATTCATCAATGATAGGAATGGGAAGTTTATCTTTAATAGTGAGCTTGTTGAGCTCCTTATAATCCAGACACATGTGCCATGATCGATCCTTCTTGTACACCAATACTACTGGAGTAGAGAAAGAACTTTGATTAGGTTGAATTATACTAGCCTCTAGCATTTTTGCAACCATACATTCAATTTTAGTCTTTTGGGCATAGAGATATCTGTATGGCCTGATGTTTGAAGGAACACTTCCTAGAATCAAATGAATAGCATGATCATGATCACGAATAGGTGGGAGACCTTTGGGAGTCTCAAATACCTTGGAATGATTGTCCAAGAC